>SRPT01000130.1:0-50237 GCA_018360205.1 Claviceps digitariae
AAAAAAAAAAAAAAAAAAAAAAAAAAAAAAAAAAAAAAAAAAAAAAAAAAAAAAAAAAAAAAAAAAAAAAAAAAAAAAAAAAAAAAAAAGGTCGTGCTCGCTTATTGCTGCCATGCGTTGTTAAATTGTTTTGGAACAAACTTCAAATTCAAGCCCGTGGGGTACATGGACAGTCTATAGGAGTACCACACTCACCCACACACACACACACACCCACGCGCACACTTATACTCTCTCTCACGCTTCTTCCAACATATAGTTGATAAAAAAAAAACAATAGAAAAAAAGGGGCCTCCGATGATTGGGTATATTCCCACCACAATTGCTGCTCCACAGAGAAAGCACTATCCACGCCAGTCGACATTGTACGCATTCTACAAGTAAGAACCCCAAAAAAGAAACCACCCTCTTCGTCCGCATCTTCTTCTTCTTCTTCTTCTTCTTCTTTTTTTTTTTAATTTTTACCATCGTCGTCATCGGGCTCGAATTTGGTCTCGCCTAGCACGTCGTTGGACTCGGAGGCCATGGCGGTATGTGTATTAGGCTGGGGCTGCGTTTGGACAGTCGGACCACTGGGTTGCGCAGGTGCTCTGCTAGGCGCGCTGCCAGCCGAAGAAGCATTCAGTCTCTGGTCAAGGGCCTTGAGGGCAAGGGCTCTCCTGCGTTCTGCTTCCGCGCGAGCAGAGCCCGGTGTGCCTCGCTGCAAGACACGTTCCCCGCGCGCAGCCGACATGTCTGCGGGGGAGAAGGGGGTGCAGAGGCGCATAGAGACGAGGACGTTGAAAATTTGATCAGAAACTGCCGCGACAAAAGGCTTGACTGGCCCGGGAAAGAATTCGGCAAAGGCAAACGTCTCGCTCGCATCGCCCCGAAGCGATGCAGGTTGCGAGCTGTCCAGGTCCGGAAAAACCGTCTTGTAGAATCGGAGGTAGGTCCAGCTAGAGAGAAATCCAAAGAGGGCCTGCCACGCCGCGGCGCGCGACAAAAGCGGCGTCAGCGACAAGACCGTCACGATGCCAATGAACAGCAGCGGGAGTCGGGGCACTTTGAGAGACAAAATGCCGCGGAATAGCGTGACTGTGTGCGCTGGGATGAGCTGGCTGAATGCGACGAGAAAAGCGACTTGAATCGAGACACCACCCGAAATAATCGTGAGACTAGAAAGAATAGTATTAGCGGTGGGCGGTCCAAATCGCACAAGATTATATACAATATTTTTTTTCCAAGTTTTTTCTTTTGGTTGGTTGATGCAGAGTAAGAAGAGGGAAAATTATAGAAACCAAATCAAGCCAAGAAAAAAAAAAAAAAAAAAAAAAAAGAGTACGCACGTCCAGCTCTCGTTCCGAGTAAGCGCGAAGAAGAAGGTCATGACAAGAAACGTCAACACATTGGGGATCAAAGTGGCCAAGGCCAGAAACTTGGCCAAGTCTGCCGACGACCAAGCTCGCTCGAGATAGCGCCCGCCATGGTATATCGTCAAGCCGGAGATTCCGAGTGTAAATATGTTGCTCTCGACGAGGGCCGAAGTCAAAAACGTCCAAGGATAGACGAGCGAAAGCTGCGGCACAAGCGTCAGGTACGGAATGACGATGCGAGAGTGCTCAGTCCATTGGCGGTATCGAATTGCTGCGCTGATAAAGGACTGGAACACGAGGGCTATCAGGACCGCGCGGGTGATTGGGGGAATGTTTATCCTCGGAGCCATGTTGATGAAGGGGGAGGAAATCGGGCCTTGGCTAGTGCGTGGGTGGTGGCTGGACTGCTAGAGCTTCATGGGACGGGAACGGCCTGTGCAAGACGCGGTAACGAGCTGTGACGGTTGTTGAAGACGCGAGACTCGAGCGCGATGTCTCGCCTGGATTGTGGATGTGGAACAAAGATCCCCGTGGCCTTGGGGGAAAGGATGAGGTTATCCATGTCGCGAACAAGTGGCCAGGCAATAATCACAGCACGTGCCACAGTCGGGTGGATTATGTATTATGTGGCTGAACAACGGCTGGTTGCGGCCTGAGGCCGAAAGCAGCGGCGCCAGACGCCACATTGCAGTATCAACTTTGATTCGCCAGATGTAACAAAGCAGCAGCCCTTTATTATGTACATTGCATTTGACAGCTTGCTGGCGTATCGCAATATGTTCTTTCTAGCTGACAGAGTGGCGTCGATGATAGCACTCATACTTGAGGCAGATGAGCCAATGCCGCAAGTAGGACTTACAGTTACCTACCTAGGTAGGTAGGTAGGTACCTAGGCATGTACCTAGCAAGTACATACTGGATGCGCAGCATAGTATGCAGATACAATGTACCGCAGCAGTCACCTTCACGCCCTGTCGCGTTGGAGATCTGCCTGCTATTCCCATGGGCGTGCTCGCTTCCGGCCGGGTCTCAAGCTGTTCCTCCCACAATCAGCCCAAGTATCTCGTTGCGCCACGATGCGGCCCTTCCCTAACGGTTTCTGCCCTGCAATTTGCGACTTCAATAGTCGTGAACGTGGAGTGGGACAAGAGATTACCAAGGTGCATGCGAATGAAACTCGACAGGGTCGGATTAAAATAGTCCTCGTCTGCCAGGACCTGTGGGAGTGGGGACGTGCAGGTTCGGCCCGCATTCAATCTGATACAATCCGTGCAGTCTGGAGAGACTTCCGTGACGCGCAAACCGCGCGAACCAGCCTGAGCCTGGCGAGCCTTGCGCCTCTTTTTAATCCGTCTTTGACCAGAGACCGTCCCGTTTCGAAGCCTCACCAAATTGTGGCTCGCTGTCATCCGGCAATGTACATACATACGGTATGTACCTAGGTACATCTCGAAAGACGCCACGCAAGCAGTTCGCGCACGTTTCTGTGCTGCAGGGTGTGCCCTGTCAATCTGTGTGCCGGGATTCGCCTGTCGCGCAACAAGAGGCAGCTGCGGCCATGATACATAAGATGACAATGATGATGCTGATGATGATGAAAGCAGGCATGCGCAGACGCAGTCTCCCTGCCATCCCGAGTCCTTATCATTGGATCAGAAGCAGGCCTGGGTTCCCTTGACCCTGCACCGCCCTAACATTGACACGCAGTCGATCTGCATCAGTCTCGTGATGCAGTCAAGTATGTACGAGATGAGTAGCCCTCCGTTGTGCAGGTCAGAATGTACCCGCGCAGCAAGCAACACTCCGTCTTCTCCTCTTTAGTTGAAAGAGATGCAATTGATCCAAAGAAAAGGAGCCGCAAGTTCCCTACGTTCAACGCGTACATCGAACGAGTCCCTTTACTCTGGCGCCTGCGATACTTGGCAGAATTAGCCTTTTTTTTTTGTCCGCCGATCTTGGGGGCTGGGGGCGTTCAAATCCGCAATTGGTTCCAAGACGAATGCGATACATCTGGCGCCACCCGTCCCCCGTCTAGGACCGCTGTGTTTCAATTGTCCTCGTTGGAGTAACTCGCCTTGAAGCAGCTCAACCAGTCACATCTTTCAGCCCCAGGCTCTGCCTGATGAGGCGAAGCCACAGGCCATCAGCTCTTACGACTAGCGGCTGCAAGCCGCATGTCGTGCGCGTATCCGTATTAGGTAGATAGGTACATACATGCTTGATATGTAACATACCTACAGGTATGTACATACAGATGCATGAGTATTTGTGCAAACTCATCGGAGGCTGGCCAGCGTTGGCGTTTTTCTTGGTACGAGAGAATTGTTCACTCGGGATTCCTGCTTGCGAATGGACTTGCTTACAACTCGCCAGACCGGAATGCAATATTGACGCCGTCACAACGGCGATTGAGCGGTCCGGGCTATTGCGAAAACTGGAGCATAATCTCCATCTCGAAGGGGCAACAGGCTGGTCTCGACTGGCTTACGCCCGTACACCTTGCATGGACGGCCTCGTGGGAATACTGCTGGACGAAGGGATAGAGCGACGTGGTCCGGGAACGAAACAGAGACTTGAACGCTGGGCTGGCAGTGGAACAGTTGAACACGGCCCCTCATCCTCAGGCCCAGGCTGCCCAACTGCCATCAACGATTGGGCTCGCTCGCTCGTTCGCTCGCCTGGCTACCCATCACCATCAAACCAAAATCCATCCTGGGCCGTGCCCACATGCAATTGACCACTCCCCCCCACACTCTTGGCGCGCCCCAGCGGGAGTGACAGCAAAAAGCCAAGGGCTGCTTCTAAATTCCATCTTGAATCTTTTTCTGCTTAGGCCCTAAGCCTGGAAACAACGGCCAGTCGATGGCCATTGACCACTAGCCACTGGCCACTAGCTTCTTGCTAGTCTTGCCTGGTCCCTGTCCGAGGACCAACTAAGGGCAAGGAAAAACGTGACGCACAAGAGACATGATGGTATGGAGACGAAAGAGGTAGTGAGGGACCACGGTGACAAAGAGAAGACTCAGGACTGCCAAGCGTGTGTCGTGAGGACAGTCGCTGCTGCTATGGCGTCATGACGCCATAATGCCATTTGTAGAGTGACGAGAGGGAAGCGAGACTGACTGGTCATGATGGCCATGGGACGACGATGGTCGATGAGACGGGCTGTGGTGGGCTGGCAGCAATCAGAAGGATGCGGGTGGAGGGTACACCAGTAGGTAGAGGAGAAGAAGAAGAAGAACGAGGAGGAGACAGAATGGGAACATCTGGAAAGATGGCAAGATGTGGTCCAACAAAAACACCAGCTGGCAGCCCGTTGACATCCATCCTGAATCCATGCGAGGTACGTACCCGGCGCCGGCGCCCGTCCCACGTCGTCCCACGTCCCACGTCTGGTCCCACCCATGCCTGGTCCCACGTCCCACGTCGACAACTTTGCATGGCAGCAACGCTAGCGTGGAAGCAGGCCTGTAGGGGCAGGTAAGTATCCCGCCCAGCCAATTGGTGACGGCAGGTATTCGGGTACCTAAGTACCCAAGTACCCAAGTACCTACCACCTAGCCGCAGTAGGAAAGAAGTAGCCTAGTGCTGCTAGCCCTCTTGCCCTGTGGCTCCCCGGGGCCATGCAAGATGCGGATGTGGATTTCATCTCGCTCCAGCCTTGAATCTTCACTTGCTCACTCTCCTCAACTTGGTTCTCACCAAGACTCTCTGCCTCGTCGCCGTCCGCGTCAATCGCACACGATTGATTCCCGCCGTTTCGTCCTCGGCCCGGTGACAGCTGCCCGACCACGACGACGCGGCCTCATCTGTGTCTGAAGCAAAACCTCCCGCTCACGATTGCCGTCGCCATCATCATCATCATCATCGGCCACCCCGTTCTCTCGCGGCCATCCGAGGCGCGGGCCTGGCAGCCATGGTGGTCAAGGAATTTCTCGACTCGGACAGGGTCAACTTTCTGGTTTGGAGGTTCGTATCTTCCGCCGCTCCCCTTGAATTCTGTTGAACTCCCTCGAACACTCTCGGCCTCTCATCGTCAGGACGAGGATGCCAGGGGTCCCAACGTGGAGAAGCCATCACTTGCTTGGCTTTTGCCTCGTCTCACGGCCCGTCATGTCGTGGCTACACGTCTCCTGGCCGTGCGCGTGCGCGTGCCGCTATCGTCGGTTGCTCGTCGTTTGTTTGTTGTTTGTTGATCGTTGTCGTCGCCTTCATGTCGACATAGGCAGCCAGCCAACGCCCCGGCGCTTGTTGCCCAGTGATTCGCCAGAACACAATTTGCTAATCTGTTGCGGCGCAGGTATCTACTGGAAGGGAGTGCGTGACACCCAACCTCTGCCAAACCAGACTCTTCTTTTTTTGTCTTTTTTCTAGCCCGCTTCTGAGCCTCGTTATCCGCGACGAACCCTCTCTCTTCCCCCGTTTCCCGGGCCGCTTTTTCCCTTGAATGATCTGCTTTCCAATATTGCCTTTTCCTCACTGAAATACGGGTCCAAATCAGTTGTACTTACGCTCCATGACCTTTTTTTTGCAGATTATCGCGAAACCGCAGCCAAGTTCCAGAAGGAGTGGCACGTGAAGGAGCCACACCGAGATTTTGCCTTTGCGCCTCATGTCAAAGGCCGCGCCCTCATTTCCGTTGTGAACAATGGGCTCTTTTACTATGGCCTGAAACGTGATTTCGCACTCAAAAAGGTATGCCCATGTTAGTGTTTGGTGCTCGGTGCTGGCCGCACACAGGTGCTCTCATCTTCCCGTTGGCTGACGTGCTGACCCGGGATAAATCATCGTCACAGCTGTCTAGCGATGCTCCCAGAGCCGAGGTAGACGCTCTTCAGGTCGGCATCTTTGGGCCGCTTAAGTCTCAAGCAGAAGACAAGTCGGACGAAGCACTCCCGAGCGAAACATTGGATTTGGATGGCGATGCGGAAGCATCGCGTAAACGTGTCCAGGAGCAACTGTCGAATGGCTCGTTGGCAAAGCGACCGTGCCTCAGCAATGGCTATGCCGATTCATCTGTCAATGTCGATGACAATGACAAAGCCAATCCGCCGGCGAGCACAACGCCCAGCGCGAACGCATCCGCGCTTGCATCTGCGTCGGCAACCACATCCGCTTCCGCTTCCGCGCCTTCAGCGACGACAGGCATCGATTACGCGACCCCTGCGACCAGCAGCAGCAGCATTGCCATTACTACAACTCCTGCTACCACCGCGGCCGCCGACGCCAACGTCAACAACACCAACGACGAGGCCAACAATGAGGCCAACACCAACACCAACACCAATGCCGACCTCACCAACAACGACGCCAACATCAGAAACGACGCCAACAATGACACCAACGACGACACCATCTCCAACTCCGACTTCGATTCCAATACCAAGAACAACCATGACGCTGTTCCGACGTGTCCGTCCTTGGGAAACAGCATTGACAACAGGAACGAGACGCACATAGACACCATTCACGACCCTCACACATCCAATGTAACCGCAGTCAACACGCCCGTCTCCAACCTCGCTACGGCTCCGACGCCGACGCCGGCGCCCATGGACATTGACGAAACCCATCAAGCCTATCAGTCGCATCCTCAGTCCCTCGACGACAGCACCAGCATTCAGGATCTGAACAACAACAATGACCATGCCTATCCCTTTTCTCTGGTAGGCGAGCAACTGCCGCCGACCGTGCTGCGCACTGACGGCCCCGAGCAAGGCACGCAGGTGGACAAGGTTGAGGAGCTCACGCCTGACACAACGTTTATTCGCCTGATGGACAAGGACGGCGACGGCATCATAACGGAGGCAGCGACCACGCCGTTCATGTCGCCCGTTGGCGTTGAGAACGCACCAGTCCTGCTGCAGTGCGAATGGAACCCGCGCGATCCGTCCGTCTTGGCGGCTGCTGGGACCGATGCGCTAGCGCGCGTCTGGACCATCTCTCGTGGCACGACTGCTGAGACCGATCCTGACCAGGTCGCGTTTGGCTCCGTCTCTGGCTCTGCTTCATTATCTTGTCCCCGAACCTCGTCTCCTCGAGCCCACACGCTTCTTGATCCGGACGCTCCACGCGCCACGACCGTCACGGCCCTGTCGTGGACGTCGGATGGCACTGCCATTGCCGTGGCCACCGACTCAGGGTCCGTCGCTGCCGTCAACGTCTGGTCAGCGGACGGTGTCCACATGCACAACATGGAGGTGTCAGAGCCGCCTGTCATCAAACTGAGTTGGAACCCGAGCAACACAGCCCTGCTCGCCATTTCTCCCGAAAAAGGTGGTGCGCTGATCACGGTCTACTACTCATCCACGACTGTTACTGCTTTAACCTACTACTTGCCCGGGCACGACATCGCTGCCACGCCGTTGGATGCCACATGGACCAACGATACCGACTTCTTGCTGACTGGAGGTGATGTGCTGCTACATTTATGTTGTAGTGAGACGTCCATATTTCAAGTGCGAAAGTTTGAAACCAAAGAGGACGATTGTTTTACCCAAGTACTGTTTGATTGGCGATCCCAATTGGCCGCCACTTCAAGTGACAAGGGTACTCTGGACGTACGTTGCGTTACCTGCTTTGGCGAGAACGAAACCACCCCCCTTCCCCCTCCTCGCCCTTCTTTCAACATTTTACCTCCTTGCTCTTCACTGCTCTACTGCCCACTATCCACTGCCCACTGTTTGACTGGAATTACTGACCTTCTTGCAGCTTTGGGACGAGTCAGGTGAAAGGCAATCCATCTCGGCTCACCAAGGAGCCATCACGACTATGGCATGGCAGCCCTTATTGCCAACCCAAGCGGGTCTTGATGAAGAGCGACTAATTGCGACAGGGGGTGAGGATTGTACAATCTCGATCTGGAACGCACGCAGGCCCGAGAACAAAGCAAAGTGTTGTCTCAGAATGGATTCTCCCATTGTACGTCTTGCTTTTACTCCGGACGGCGCTTTCATCGCTGGCGCCACGTCGCGACAAGTTTTGATATGGAAGGTAGACAACCACTCCATACCAAGGGCGAGCTGGAACCGACCACCGCATCCAGCCTGGCTTAGTCCGAAGGGCTCATCAGAATCGGACGAGGAGGATGAGCACTGTTTGTGCTGGGATGTAAGCGGACAAAAGTTGGCATATGGCTCTAATAGTAGAGTGAGTCCCCCCTCCTCCTTCATTTTGTCCTTCCTGCGCCGTTTGGGACGATACATACACAAAATTCCTTTGCGTGACCTCCGTACTCATTTGTTCTTCTTCCCTTGTAGCTTGCTGTGATCAATTTCAGCAGATAGCACAGGCCCTTACTCAACTGATGCGTCGATGCGATCCAACGGAATCTGGCTCCTCCTTTTCTCCTACTCGGTTTCCATTATCCAGTACACGACATGCGAAAATGGCACCATGTACTATACACACACACATATATATATTCCGATATCCACATCGTCCACGACGATAACGGCATAACAAAGTAGACACAGCGCAAGGCTGGCACGCGGACGAAACAAGGTGTCATTTCATTTATTCCCCGGTACATCGAAAACGGAGTAGGTTTATGTTTTTTGTTCTTTTCTTTTTCCTCACTGGTTCATGAATAAGATGGGTTCAAATTTTCTTTGTCGACGCATGTTTGCATTTTCCTTTTTTTAAACCCCTATTTTCCTATGTAAAGGAGAGGCGCATCATGGTGGCAAACATACAGACCAAGAAAGAAAGGGGGCCATGCAGGGCTGTGTATGACCGTGACGGGACATTAAAGTCGGAGCACACGCGTATTTTGTTTTGTGGGTTTCCGCCGGGAAATGGAAACACGTCATTTGCTGAGAAGGAGTAGGAGTAGGATCGATATCTTGTGTTGGTCCTGCGTTCTTTTTTCTTTTTGTATTTTCTGTTTTCTTTTCATTTGTCTTTTTCATCCCCCACGATGTACATGCGTATGGAATGTGCAATGTCACGGTTGGGAGGTTTCTTCTTCTTTCTTTTTTTTCCAATTGTTGTTCTCATTGTTACATGCATTCATATGCGGGGATGGTTGGCGGCGCAGTTGGCTTGTTCACGGCTAGGCAATGTACAGTATAGCAGCGGGCGCAAGCATGCGATTGGATACACAGGGAGCTATTGATGTGAGACCAGGTCTGAATTGTGGTGTATGTGGTGCTTTGGTGCAAGTAGTAGCTTCTGTCGGGTTGTGACTGGCAGTCATTGTTGTGTTGAGAAAGTCATGGTCGTGGTTATTCGTGGTCACGGTCTGTCTGGTTCCACATTCAACGTCGAGTCACGTCGTCACCACCACCGTGGCCAATAGCTGCGCTCCATCCACGGGTCCACCACTGTCCATCTCCATCTCCATCTCCATCTCTCCTCCATCTCAACCTCACCACCAACCAGCCACGCCCATCCCAATCCCAGCAAAACAACCCGAATAACCCACCAAGCATGTCCGCTCCAGCCTCCTCTTCCGCGAAAACCCACCCCCGAGAATTCACGCCTTTGATGCGCGACCGCCAGGCCAGGGGGAAGGATCCGTATCAGGAGGAGGGGGGTGAAGGGGTGGTGTTGGGGAGGGGGTGAGTGCTTGTGAAGTGATTTATGTTTTATAGAAGAAGGAAGAAGGATATATAAGAAAAAGAAGAAAAGAAAAGCAGAATATATATATAAGAAAAAGAAGAAGAAAAGAAAGCAGAATATATATATAAGAAAAAGAAGAAGAAAAGAAAGAAAGATTTATGTATAATTTATTTTTCTTATGTACATGCACATGCGCACAACCTCCCCCTTTCTACATATACATATATTATACATAGAGTTCAAGTAACCCATACACCCACCCATCCCTCTCATTCTACTAAACACAAACAAACAAAGCCCTCGCTAACCTCGCTACGCATGCGCAGCAGCCACGCCGAGTCCTTTGAGGACCGTGAGAAGAGGGGCTTTGCGCTCGCGGTGCTGGATTGTCCGGAGCAGTTGATGATGTTTGCGCAGAGTAGGGATGATGTACGTACTTGTTTTTTTCTTCTCGAGCGAACATCCCCTTTAATGCTTGTTTTATTGTTTTATATTTACTCTATATTTATCTCTACTTTCCCAAGTTTCTCTCCTTATTTTTTAAAGAAGAAAAAAAAAAATCTTTCTTAAAAACATTTTTATATCTATATTTTATACAAAACTTTACTTTCTATTTTACTCTTATTTTTATATACTTTTTACCTTCTGTCTACTTTTCCTTTTTTTTTTTCCCTTCCCTTTTACTCCCTTTCCAACTCCCCTCTTCCTACCCCTGCCCCTCTCTCTAATGCTGTTTCCCCTTCTCCTCTTCCACCTCCCCAACTAACCTCTTCCCCGCAGAGCATCCCCGGCCAACGCCTCCGCTTCACAGCCATGCTCTGCGGCTTTGACGACAACAGGGCCGACAAAAAGGGCAAGAAGACTGCGTAGAGACTGGTGGGAGTAGGTTTGTCACGAGCGGATGTGTATGTAGAGTATTGAACGAGTGATGAATGATGATGGATTTATACATGTTGAATGGATTGATGCGTGAATGACCGAAGAAAAAAAACATATGTGAGATTGGATCCGAGGCGGTTGGGGGAGGCGTGGGCATCACGTACGCACACCCATATATGTATATACATACATACATGTGTGAGCGCGCGCGCGCGTGTGTGAGCAATATTACAACAGAACTACGGAGGAAGTATTGCGTAACATGACTGTACCTAAACAGGGTAATAATGTATCATGTACAACTGCCTATACCTTTGACATAAACAGGACGCCACACAACACATATATAACAAAACACGACATGGCTATGACACAGCTTGATCATGATTTCATATACTACACCACGACCACAGCACAATAACACCACAACTATAATACAATAACCACACAAAACAGCACAATTATAAACCACAAACAGCACAAATAACACATAACCCCTAACACTATTATAACCATAAATTACACCAAAACCGTGCATATCCCAAACAAAGCATAACCGTCTGCGCCGGCACACCTAACCCAGAACGCGAATCATGATGCCATCCATAAGTTCGACAATGCATCCAATCCAATAATCCAACAGTCCAAGGATCCATTCAGTCAACCAATGTATTCAGTCCAACAATCCAACCAGTCTAATCCAAATCCAATTCAAGCAAACAAAGAACACAAAAAAGTCCAACGCCATGCATGCTAACCGACTCTATAGAACACTCAAGACTCGAAACACGGAGGAAAAATGTCTCACGCGTACCGCGCGCTTCGTTGGTTCTGCCAGCGACCGTCTGCGGTGGCGGCCGGGGGTGGGGGATACATGGACGGAGGCGGCTGCTGCTGCTGCTGCTGTGGGTAGAAGCCCTGGTGATCCTGCCTCTGTTGCTCGGGATAGAATGTCCCTGAAGGCTGCTGCTGTTGCTGCTGCTGCTGGTTCCACGATCCTTGATGGTACGACTGCGCGCCGCCCCAGGGTTGAGACGCAGAGACAGGGGCAGGAGCAGAGGGCCAGCCGCCGCCGCCGCCGCCGCCGCTCATGTCGAGGTTCTGGTGGCTCTTTTGAACGCGGCGCCCACGGATGCTGCGTCGGATGCTGCTGGAGATGCAGCTGGTGATGGCGATGAGGACCAAAACGCCCACCACCACGACAATGGGGATGAATATGGCCTTGTGGTTGTCTATCCACTGCCCAATCTCCTTGGCCGTCGAGCTGCCCTCGCAGGAGCCGTTGGTACAAAAGCCGCCGCCGCCGCAGCTGGTCCCGTCCACAAAGTACTGGTTGTACGACATGCACTGGTTCGGGCCGAGGTCCGGCGACGTGCACGCGAGCATGCACTCCGTGTCGGGACACGCCTTGGTGTTGTTGCGTCCTGTCAAGCTGTTGGCCATGTGCTGACACTGCAGATCCCGCGAGGTGCATTGGCCCGAAGCACATTGGAGGCCGGCGTCGTTGCCGCACGAGTCGCCGTTGTTCTTGTGCTTGTCGTCCGGACAGGTCGCCTTGTTGCCGGGACAGGATTCAGCTACATCGCACTCGCCCGTGCTCGGCCGGCAGACGGTGCCGTTGGATGCAAACTGGCACTGGGATGTGCAGCAGTCTTCGTTGCTCGGGTCGCACACGGAATTGGTCGTAAACTTGCACGTCTTGGCATCGCAGCACTTGTTGTCCTTGCAGCCGGCTTCACCACCGCAGTCGCAGTCCTCGCCGGATTCCACAATGCCGTTGCCGCATATGCTGCCAATGTCGACATCTGTCTGCACGTTCCTGTTGTCCATGAGGCAGTTGTTCTTGACCATGTTGGATTTGAAGCCAGAGCAAATGTTGCCGATGCTGCAGGGCGAAAAGGACGTGATGCCTTGGCCCGTGGACGGATTCATAATGTACCTACCCCCGGCATCGCACTGGGTGCGGCTCAGAGGGCAGCAGGCCTGCGACGATCCGCTGCTGACTGGGCATGTCTGCGCAACACAGTCATGGACTGCGCCAAAGGTGTGGCCCGATTCGTGCGCAAAAATCTGCCATTCCGTGTCGGCCCGCACCACGACGTTGGTCGCCGCCACAGTCTCGTTGTTGCCGCTGCTGTCTTTGCTGTTGCCAGCGCCCGTCCGGCAGACCATGCCACGCCAAGCAAGTCCGACGGCTGTCTGGGTGGCGCAGGTCGTGAACAAGGTCCAGTAGGCGTTTTCGTCCTGAGAGTCGCCGCGCCACTGCGAAAACGTGTTGAGCCGATCGCTAATGGTCACATCGTCGCTGCATCGCACGTTCCACGGCGTGTTGGCCGGCGGTGAGCCTGAGCAGCCTCGGTCGATGATGGTCAGGTTCTTGATGGCCAGTGAGATCTTGAAGGTGCTTTCGTAGATTTCCGACGCCTTGTTGACGATGCCGACAATTTGCTTCTTGATAGCACCCGTGTTATTAAAAGCCGAAAAGTAGTTGCAGTCGGTTACAATTCCCACCAATGCCACCTTCTTCGTAGTCGGACACCCGGCGGTCGAGCCTATGGAAGTCAACAAGTCGAGGCCCGTCCCACCGCTTCCCCCATCGTCAATCTGCCGGCCAAAGAGGGATCCAAAGCTCATGGAACGGAGGGAATGAGGCGAACGAAGTGACGGAATGCCACCTTCGTTGTCGTCTTGGGATTGGAAAAAATGACTGTTGAACGCCAAGGTGTCGGCATCGCAAGTAGAAGCCATGGAAATGTCGCGCTTCAGCTCGGTCTGGCCATGATGGTCATCGTGGTGGTCGTCGGTAACGTCGGAATCGCGCCACACCACCATGACATCTTGAGGAGCAGTAGGATCCACATCCGGATCTCTTTCGTCCTTCATAGACTGATAATCTGCCCGCGATAGAATATGATGATTGTCGCCGTCAATGCGAAAAGCACCATCAAACTGCGGCCGTTGACCATCCTGATGGACCGAGACGCGCGCCCAGCCGGCCTTGGACCATCCCTCCACGTCGGAGCGCTCGATGAAGGCAGATCCACGATATACTCTGTCCTCAGAGCGAGGAACCTCAATTACCTCTCGCACGGAACCGTCTTCGTTGAGGTGCGTGATGGCAAAATCTTGGTGGAGGAGATCGTGGTTCGGCTCGAGGGCTAACCGGACCTTTTGGGCGCCGTTGTGCAAGGAGAAGACGAGGTCAAAGGTTGAAAAGGCATTGACGCGGTGCGAGGGCGACTGAATGACGGCGTCTTGGACCAAGGTGATGTAACTGACGGGGTTACGCTTGACGGAGTGTGCCAGCGAAGATTGGGCCAGCAGCGCAACACTGGCGAGTGCCGTCGCCCATAATGTAACCATTTCGAGAAAGGGGCTGTCAGGGGGAAAGACTGGGTTTTTTCCTTCCTTTTTTTTTCCTTTCTATTTCCTTTTTGTTTCTGAATTCTTTTAAAGGGGAAGAAGAAAAGGCTTAGAGAGCCAGACGGGAAAAGAGCCAAAGAGGCCCGAGGCGAAAAGCGGTCGCACAGGTACCTAGGATACCCAACTCATCGGAGACGCTGATATCGAAGTGGCGAGGATGCTTTAACCAGGGAAATGACGGAGAGGGTTCGTAATAGCGTAACGATGGACAAGGTTCAAGCCGCTGTATGCAGGAGTGTGAGGGAGATGCAAAAACCAAAAAAAACCGTGCAGCGAGTGGTTCACGGAACGCAGGAGATCAAGTATCGATTGATGGCGAGTCGACGTTTGGCTGCCGACGTTGGAAGTCGACGTTGGATGGATGGATGGGTTGACGTTATTGGCTTGGCCTGGCTGGCGAGACGAACTGGGGGGCTGGCGGTCAGTCGGGTTCATCAGTCCGTTCAGTCCGTTCCAGATCTTGGCGTGCCAAACTGGAACCCAGCCAGACAGGACCGAGGAAGGAGCAGCGCCTTGGAGGGTCCCGCATTGGGAGTGGTGGACCTGGTGGTGGCGCAGCGTGCTGAGCAGGACACTTAGCAAGCACCTGTGGGGCCGCTCACTGGCCAACGCGCCGCCACATGCAGGCAGCACTCGTCACCTCGTCACAGCCCCGGCCGGGATCCACCTCCACCGTCTGTCCAACCATTCTCGTCCAACCACCATCCTCCGTCTTCCTTCCTTCCAACCTCCCCCCAATTCCGAATGTCCAGCGCCGATGGATCCGCGTCGTGTTTCGTCAGCAACCACTAGTCGAGCAGCAACCACCAGTTGAGCAGACTTGCCACGTCGCGGCACGAGGAGATTATCATGGTGGCAGGTGGATAGAATGTCCTCGTGTATTCGGTCAAATCTATACCACTAGCTTACTAGCTTTGGGCCAAGTTGAACACTGCCACCCCTGACAATGGGCTTTTTTCGAGAAACGCTTCCGTAAAACTCTCGACTAATATTTGTACCAATATTGTTTCGACAAGTACGCAACGGAAATGAGTAGATTGCACCCTAAATATACATCTCACAAGTCATCACTTCATTCCATCCAGCTATCCATCCACTGCGTGGTATAAAATCCAAGAATAACAACAATGATGGCCAAAACAAAAAAATACCCCTTCATCACTACTCTCCTGAAAGCTGCGAGATTCAAGCTACATTCAGCTCACTTGCTATTTCTCCTTCTTCTTTCCCCGTTCATTCTTTCCTCAATGTCATCCCGTTGGACTTGGTTCATTTGGATTTTTTCTCCTGGTGTACCACTTCGATAATCGTCTCGACGACGCTCGGATCAGACAACTACATTAATTAGCGCTGTGTAAATCTTTGCTATGCCAACATGGCCTACAAGAGTAGAGTGATTTGTATAAGCTTACTGTGGAAATGTCTCCAAGCTGGTCCTCCTCTCCGGCGAGAATCTTTCTCAAAATTCTTCGCATAATTTTACCGCTCCGCGTCTTGGGCAGATCAGGAACCACGTGGATGGCCTTGGGCGCCGCAAACGGACCAATGCTCTTGCGGACTTGCATGATGAACTCCTTGCGGAGAGCATCGCTGACCTCATTGCCGTCTTTGACCGCGACAAAGGCGTTGACGGCTTGGCCTGTCAGTTCGTCGGCAACACCCACGACGGCAGCTTCAGCAACGGCATGGTGCTCAATGAGGGCGGCTTCGATTTCGGCCGTCGAGAGACGATGTCCAGACACGTTGACGACATCGTCTACACGGCCTCGAATCCAGTAGAAGCCTTCATGGTCACGACCGGCCCCGTCACCGGTAAACTGTCGTTGGGCAGTGTTAGTTACAGAGTCCGACGAGCAACTATAAGAAAAATCAATGCGAGAGTGTTTCTTTTTTTTTTTTTTTTAGAAAAAAACACACACACACACACAAAAAGAAATAAACCTACGTAATAGCCCTTGTAGACATTGAGATACGTGTCCATGTATCGCTTGTGAGCGCCATACACAGTTCGCGTCATGCTTGGCCATGGCTGCTTGAAAGCAAGCACACCCTCGACGTCGTTTCCGTGAATCTCTTCGCCAGATACAGGATCGATGATGACAGGCTCAATGCCAAAAAAGGGAAACGAGGCGCTACCAGGTTTGGTGGGAGTGACGCCCGCAAGAGGAGTGATGACGTTGGAGCCCGTCTCGGTCTGCCAGTATGTCTGCAAGGGATGGGGGTCAGTAAAAAAACCAAAAAAAAAAAAAACCCCTCGATTATCCCAACTGGAGTGATCGGCATCGCTTACATCAACAATCTGCGCTTCTTCCTTGCCCACTACCTCAAAATACCACTTCCAAATCTCAGCGGCAATGGGTTCACCGACGGAGCCTAGCACACGCAGATGCTGCATGTCACCCTTGACATATTCATCGCCAGCGCGCTTCAGGAGTCTGAGAGCAGTGGGAGCCACGTAGAATTGTGTGACCTTGTGCTTCTCGATAATTTCCCAGTACCGCGAGAAGTTGGGGTAAGCCGGGGTCCCCTCGAATACGACAGTGGACACACCGAGCAAGAGAGGAGCATAGACGACATAGGTATGACCCGTGATCCAACCAACATCTCCACCACAAAAGTAGCGATCACCATCATGTATGTCAAAGACATACTTGCCAGTCATGGCGGCGCCCAGCAGGTAGCCGGCGGTGGTGTGCATGACTCCCTTGGGCTTGCCGGTCGATCCAGAGGTGTAGAGCAAGAACAGAGGGTCCTCTGAGTTCATGACCTCAGGAGCAATGTAACTAGGCCACTTCTCGAGCTCTTCGTGCCACCATACGTCGCGGCCCTGTTGCATGGGGACGTCGGCGCCGGTGCGCTTGAAGACGAGGACGTTGGCGACGTCGGGGCACTGCTTCAGCGCATCGTCGACAATTTTCTTGGTGGCAATGACCTTGCCACCACGCTTACCCTCATCTGTGGTGATGACGACGCGGGAGCGAGCATCAATGACGCGATCCCTCAGAGAATCGGCGGAAAAGCCGGCAAAGACTATGGAATGAACAGCGCCGATGCGGATACAGGCGAGAATGGCTACAACAGCTTCGGGGATCATGGGCAAGTAGATGGCAACGGTGTCGCCCTTGCGAACACCCATCTGCTTCAAAGTCCACGCGGCTTTCGAGACCTGTTGCAACAACTCGCCATAAGTGACATTGCGGCCATCTTGCGGCTCATCGGCCTCGTAAATGATGGCGACACGATTCGGGTCTTTCAATGCATGGCGATCAACCAGATTGTACGAGGCATTGAGCTGGCCTTCCACGAACCACTTGACATCGCCGTCAATCAAAGTGCCGCTGCTGACGGTATCAAAGTCGCGGTACCATGAGAGCAGCTCGCGGGCGCGCTCAGCCCAGAACTTGTTTGGGTTAGAAATGGACTCTTGGTAGAGCTGCTGGTATTCCTCGAAGCCTTTTTTTTTTGGTGTTGTTATTACCCGTTAGCGGCGGAGTGTGTCACAGGCGTCTCTCGTGATCATGGAGATGGAAATGCAGCGGGGACGGGCGAGCGGAAGGAGGCTCAATCAGGCATAGCGCCGTTTCGAAGCTCTCCGACCATCTCCAACCACCATCTCCCAAACCGTAGAATATGCAACATGGCGCGCGTCACTGACGAAGTTGTGTGCGACTTACTGGCAAGGTGGGGTTTGCTCGGGTGCTCTGGCGATGACAATCGTTGTCAGCAATGGCTTTACGTTTTCTGACTCATGGAAAGGACAGCAACCCATGGAAGCTAGACCCTCGACACTCGACACTCGACGTGAGGAGCGTCTCTGGAACAGCTGAACTGAGCTGAGCTAGTGTGGAGCACGGCCAAGGGGAGGCCAAGAGAGTATGAAGGCGGATATGGACATACTGGCGAGCATCTTCTGGGGCGGATCTGTAAAAGAAAGGAAAAAAGATTGAGTCAGCTTTGGATTCTCTCAATGCGCTGGATGCTCTGAAACCAAGAGGGCATCAATTGGCGCTGGAGAGACTACTTGCGCAACGTACGAAAAGTGTCGACATTGTGCGCCTCGGCGACCCTGAGGGCCTTTTGTTCCTGGGCCATTGTATGAACAGACAGTGTGACTGTAGACTGGCTATCGCGTAGAAAGGGACAGAACGAAAGGGAGCCGAAAGCTTAAGACTAGCTCAAGTGCGTAGGCGCGTGCGAGCGTTGTGAGAGAGAGAGCGTGAGATTCGGCCACGTTGAATGATGATGATGCGGGATGGACGACGTGGGCTTTGGATTAAGAGTAAAACGCGCTGTCTTCAAATATAAGTTTATTAGAGGCGCTCGGACAAGCGGCGCGGGGTAGCTCCGTTAGCTTGTACTCTCCATTGATCAATCAATCAATCCATCCATCCATCCATCAATCAATCATACCAGACCAGACTAGCCCTGGACCAGACCAGACGGAATCGACCAGGTTCCCCCAGTCCCCGGTTTCCAGTCCCAGTCCCCCAATGCTGCTCGCTCCGGTCCGTAACAATGCGGCTGGTTGCTGCTGACTTGACTTGCGTGAGGTGACGTGCCCCCTTCAGACCACTCACTGGTCTCGCGAGCCGAGTTTGGCTGCTGGGTGATATGCGTAGCGGGATTGGAGAACGCCAGATGACCAAGGCAATGTCGAGAGAAAAAGATGCCCAATTGACGAGTACTAGTCACGAACCTCTTGCTCTGCCACGACTCCATGAGAAAGCCAGGGGATCCAGATTCTTTTTCACTTGGTCGACTCGGCTTGGATTCGGTCCAGCGTTCGAGGAAAGAGCAAGAGCCCCACCCATTCATCCCAGTCCAATGGGTCCAATGCCTTGCAATTCAATGCGTGCAGCGTGCAGCCTGCAGCGTGTAACGGATGCTGTTCCTTTCCCCCGAGACCCAGTTGCCGGAAGAATACATACATACAAACGACAAAGCTCAACCGGGGCCCATTGCCACGGCTATCAACCGGCCATTCAACCAAAAAGAAAAGAGAAAATAAAATAAATAATAAATAGTGGATTCCAGCCCAATTGGCATTTCAGCATGTCGCCTGCTGGACCCTTGGAACCTTGGAACCCTGCTCTCAGCACGGCCGACCGGCCGGACGGACGGACGGCTAGATGTATGCAGGCACATGTCGCGCACGTTTTCTTCCATGAAGATGTACATATTACATACACCCACTGTGTGTACATCTTTTGGCTCTGTTTTTTATTAAAACATTTTTCTTTGGTAACGTGAATCTACCTGAATCTTCCACCTCAAGACCTGTCCTGTCCGTGACCATCAAACCAGCCCACTCGCTCAGCCTCATTCCCCCGCTCTTTTTTACGTGTGTGTGCCAAGCTCAACACCCCCCAGCCAACCTTGAAAGGCAGGAGCCGCCCGCTGTTCTTCCCACACATGAGTTTCCCATCCGCACTGACTTATCCGCGAGGAAGGCACGAGCCGCCGACCTGTGCGCTGAGACGGGCCACTCTTGGCAACTCTGGCGCTTTGCTCTGACTTTGCTCTCGATTAACAGTCAATTACTGTCGCAGATGATTCCGAAACATTTTGCGCCAAAAAAAAATGTTCGGAATTACCTGTACTCACATAAGTATGCATACTTTACTTTTTAATTTTCACTCGACAGCAGGAGAATGGAAATGGCGTAATACCCATCAAACCATCCGTGCGCTTTGTCGTCTTATGCAGCGGAGTGTCGTGGACATGAGACCAATGCGACCCTCTTACTGGCAAAGAGCAGCAAATTATTTACAGGACCCTGCACATGCTACTCATGCATGCCGAACGGGACGCTGAGCACCAATCTATCTCGGACGAGAGACGCGGACCGGCATATTCGCTTCCTTGCCGTGTCTGTCTTTCAGCTTTTACTGCATTGGCACAATCCTTGCTGGGAAGAGGTCTTGAAATGGGCTTCAATTCAGTGCGGTGCATTCGTGGACGTGCGAGACGGTGAGATTGCTGGGATGTTGTTTGAGTAAGTCAGTGCGGTGAGTAATTGAATTGTGAAGAATAAGAAAGTAAAATAAAATAAAATAAAATAAAAATAAAGTTACAGATGGTGTAGGCTCACACACTCTACTTTTCCATTATCCCATGCTATGCCGTGCTATCAGAATGTAACATATCCCATACAAGCTTATTCTTCGGACTTGTCCTATCTTATTTCCCACGCCTAAAACGCCAATGACATCTGCCGCCATCTCTAAGCCCCTACATCTCCATGCTCATGAGATACATCTCAAAAATGCGCATGAATTTGGCCACAAAGGCCTCCAAATGAAAAATCACCTTGGTCCCCGTCTTGATCCGATGTTCGTAAAACGCAGACCATTGAATGACCTCGCCTTTGAGACCGTCGTCGATCAGAGCAAGCAGTTTAAAGGTCAAGGTCTTGAGGATCGTGGTGGGCGGGATGCAGTGTGTAAGCAAATCGTAGAGCTTCGCGCGAACCTGTAAAATTCTGGCGGGGCTATGTTCGTCCATGATCTCCCTGGCAATCTGACTGATCAGTGCCTCCCAATCAGCCGGCGGGATGGGCGTATCCTCAGCAACCTTTTCACTGGAAACAGGAAGAAAAAAAACATTTGTCAGTAAAATGCCATCATCTATCATGTATTAAAAGAAAATACCAAGGAGGATGATAGGCAGGCATACTTTTGTGCGTGAACAGCCTCGTACATGAGGAGTGCCCTTCGAAGGTTTCGTCCACTTTCCACCGCGATCCTTTCATGTAAACCCTTTACAACCTCCCAGTTCTCCTTCTTGGCCGACAGAGCCAAAACATGACATATCTCTTCGTGGGTGGGTGCCGCAACACGAACCAAGAGGGTTCTCGACCGGATGGGTGCAATGATGTTAGCCGTCGAGTTGGCCAAGAGTATCAGACGCAAGTTGGGAGAGTACTTCTCCATGGTTCGACGCAGCGCAGCCTGAGCATCCCGGGAAAGCTGATCCGCCTCATTGATGACCACAACCTTGAACCGCTGCTTGGCCGATTGGTCTACCTGCTGCGTTTGCGCGACCTCCTTGAGAAGATCCTGAACGACCACTCTGTCATAATTGCCGACGTCGGACGGGGTGATTTCGAGGTGATAGACTGATGCGACAATGTTGAACTCGAGTTTCCGGTTGCTTGTCGTTTGAAACACACGCGAGTCAATCTTGATCTTTTCCACGCCCGGTCCGTATAGCTCCTTGAGCGTGGCGACAATTCTCGTCTTCTTCCCTGCGCCCGAGGGGCCGTAGACGAGCAAGTGTGGAAAATCGCCGCTTTGGGCCTGTGTGTTGTAGAAAAGAAATGGTCAAGGAAAACAGATCCGACTTGGAATGGGGTTACCATAGGCATTCTCTTACTAGTGACTGCAACCGATCTGAGAGTTCTGGATGATACGACAAAGCGTCTAGAGATCGTGGTCTGTGCTTGTCGACAATGAGAGCCATTTTGGCCGTTGAATGGATGATGAGGGCGAATTTTATGGTGGTTGGAGCGTGTTTTGAACTGCCAAGTACTTTTTTTGACTCTTGCGATCTGGTCGTCGAAATCAAAGGCTCCTCTTTACTTGTTGGTAAGTGGAAAGACGCGTCGTGCGCGTTAAGTGCAGGCTGGTAGACAACTAAAGTGGGTACATTTTTCCTCTTCTGCTATGCACGAATCTTCGGATCTCCGGAGCTCTCTACAGTCAGTTAAATTCATGAAATATCAACAGTTTAATACTCACTGTCTCTAAACTGTATCAGATCCTCTCCTCACCAATTTCACTGCGTTCTCAATCCTCCAATGGACATGATTATACGTTTTAATTGAGAGTCTTTGATGGCCTCTCGTACTAATTGGTATTACATGCATTTTGTCCATATACTTCAAGTCTACATATATTTCATGTCAAAGATCATGGAGAACGAGAAGCCTCAGAAGTGGTACCCGCCTCTGTGACAGTAGTTGGAGAGGAAGCAGCCAACAGTTGAGCTGGGGCAATCTGTCTCCTCGGTCGCTTCAGTTCCTCCAATGTGACTCCCTCGAGCTTTGTAATTCCAACAACTGCGACATCGTCCTTTGTAACAAACTCCCATTGGCCTGCATCGTATGAGTTAGTTGGAGTATACCAAGCTTAGGAATAGAGTTAAGCAACGTACCCGGCAGCTTGTTCCCAGCTAGACGGAAAGCATCTCGCACCATCTGCTCGTGCAACTGCCCCTTGATTTCGAATAACACCTGATTCACGGACATTCTCGTAGCCCAGTGATCAAATGAACCTTTTCCTTTACCCATACGTATCTAAAAAATGTCAAAAAAAAAAACACCTTCTCCCATATTTCAATGCCCTGCACAGGAACCGCTCACCTCATTACCGCTAACGTAGACACCGACGTTGCAGCACTTCCTTTTGTACAATCGAAATCTCTCGCCACGGAGTCGAACTTTGATTGTGTCCTCGGCCATCTTCAGCTGTTTGGCGCTGATTCTCCGGTGGTGATCGATCATGCGCAGGCCATAGTCCCCCCAAATGACTGTAGTCCCTTTTGTTGAGCCACCCGTGGCAACACGAGGTCGACCTTTGGCCATCTTCTTCTTGCGATCTATACTTGGTTCCAGCCATGTTCCCCAAGCAGGAGATGTGGTCGAAAAGGGTCGGGCATTTTGCAGCTGCTGCCGAGCAGCCTCGAAGGGGGTTGATTGCCGCAATAAGGGAACTCGAGTTTGTCTCAACGATGTCGACGTGCAGAGTCTCAGGCCTTGGAAGGCACTGAGAAAGGTGGAAGAGTTGGCGACTGCCATCGTGTTGCGCGATTCGGCGCTCAAAACGAGGGGCTTCTTCTGTATGTCCTTGCACTTCTGCTCTGGATTGCCGTTGAGCTCTAGAAAATCTTCCCACGATCGATCGGGCTTTGCGACAGCCTGGGGCCGGAGATGGAGAGCCGACCGGACGAGTAGTTGCGGCCAGAAATCTAAGGCTCCACTCTCGAATGACCCACCTGGGCTTCGGACTGCCAGCCAGCCAGTCACACTGGAAGCAATTCATTAAGCTTGGCGTCACGAGCCACGGCCTTCGCGTCAGCTTCGCGTGTGCTCTGCTCGGACCCGTCGCACCTGCCTGGTGGTGCACGTCACTTCCCGTCGACGACCAGACAATTTTCTTGGCTGGCTTCTGGCACCTGGAGTCCTGGACTGTCTGGCCAGGATATTTATTCACGACGACATCAATCACGACATTGCAGCGCGCATTGTCCCAGACGGCGTTGGTTGATGAATGACTACACAGAGGCTATTCTGTGCCCTTTTTTACTGAAAGACTGACCGGCCTCTGCACACTCCAAACCTCGATTTTCATCCGCGCGATGCCTGACATTCGGTCGTTCTTTGCACCCAAGGGTGGTGCACCTCCCAAGCCAGCTCCCGCCAAGAGTGAAGATGCGCCAAAAACAAAAAGAACCAGTGAGATAATACGCATCAATTACAGCCGGGAGTGCTCAGCAGACTGAATCGTACGACAGAAAGCCGAAAAGTCGTCGAAGACAGCGACGAGGATGAAGAAGCGTACGTCTTTACCGATGCGTGTCTGTCACCATGACCAAGACGCACCACAACTGACTGAGGAACTAGGGCTCCCAAATCGACCGCCAAAGCGCCGCCGCCAAGGAGGAGCAAAACGTGTGTTCAACATGATGCTGCATCGCATGTGATCCCCCGCCGTCATTGCTAATTACAGTTGTAGAGATTCGCAACCACGAGGAGTAGTCATATCCGCAGATGCCTATTTCGCCTCAAGCAAAACAGAGACGAATGCAAAACAGTCAACACCTAAGAAGACACCACAAAAAGGCGTCTCCAAACTGAAGGTTGAAGAGGAACGTCCTGTGAGGTCCAGCCCGCGAAACAAGAAGCCGGCAGTCAAAGCAGATCCGTCGACCCAGACTGCCTCACCAGCCACCAAGAAGAAGGCTACAACCGCATACAAATATCATCAAGCCAACGACGATGACGAAGATGCATTCGTGGACGATGCTGACGAAGATGCAGACGACATATTCGCGGCTGACAATAAGGGACGAAACAAACGTAAGAATGACGACTATGTAGAAGAAGAAGAGTCGGAAGAAGAGGTATTGCCCAAAGCCAAGAGAGTTGCATCTCGCGGCCGGCCGGCTGGCAACACAGCAGTCAACGGGGCCGCTTCTTCTTCTGTCACCAAGAAGCGAAAGTCTCCGGTGTCCGAATCAGAGGACGAGGAAGAAGAAGACATGCCCCGAAAGAAGCCGGCAGCAGCGAAGCCCCGAGCTCCCCGAACAGCGAAAAAGGCCGCTGAGCCCGAGGATGCGCAGATCCGAGACATTCTTGACAGCGTGGCAACCGTTCGACCACCAACACCGCCCCCCAAGGACCCCAATGTCAAATTTGATTGGCGAAAGTCTGCTGCTGGAGGCGGTAACGCATCTGTGCAACCCATGACCAACGCGGAGCTGCCTGAAGGACAAGACGAGTGTCTGTCAGGACTGTCATTTGTTTTTACGGGTGTGCTACAGACGATTGGCCGTGATGAAGCACAGGCATTGGTCAAGCGATATGGAGGCAAAGTGACGGGACAGCCGAGTAGCAAAACCAGCTTCGTTGTTCTGGGCGACGATGCTGGTCCGAGCAAATTGGCAAAGATTAAATCACACGGTATCAAGACAATTGATGAACACGGACTCTTTGATCTCATTCGAAAACTTCCAGCGTACGGTGGTTCCGGAAAGGGGGCCCAGAAGGCCCAGGAAAAGAAGAAGGCCGAGGAGGACAAAGTGAAACAACAAATTGCCGAGATGGAAGCTGAAGAAAAGAAAAAGAAGGCCGAGGCTGCCAAGGCCGCCCAGCGATCGGCTGAAGCACGAGGAACTACTGATTCGTCTTTGGCTCAGCCACCGCCTCAAGCTCCTGTGCAGCTCCTCACAAGTAAATATGCGCCAACACAACTAAATCACATCTGCGGCAACAAAGCACAAGTGGAGAAGATCCAGAACTGGCTTCGAAACTGGCCCAAGGCCAAAAAGTACAACTTCCAGCGTCGTGGTGCTGATGGTCTTGGCGGAGAGCGCGCCATCATCATATCCGGGCCGCCTGGGATTGGCAAAACCACAGCAGCTCATCTAGCCGCTAAACTGGAAGGGTACGATGTGTTGGAGAGTAATGCAAGCGACACAAGAAGCAAGAAGCTGGTGGAAGCTGGTTTAAGCGATTCCATGAACAACACGTCTTTGTTGGGATTCTTCGCAGGCGACGGCAAGAAGATTGATGCTGCCAAGAAGAACACGGTTCTCATCATGGACGAGGTGGATGGCATGTCTGCTGGTGATCGTGGCGGTGTTGGAGCGCTCGCCAAGTTCTGCAAGAAGACGGAAGTACCGTTGATTCTCATCTGCAACGAACGTCGACTGCCAAAGATGAAACCGTTTGACCACGCGGCGTTTGACATTAGATTCAACCGACCCACGGTCGACCAAGTTCGGTCGCGAATCATGACGATTTGCCACCGCGAGGGCCTCAAGCTTCCTCCGCCGGTGGTCGATGCCTTGATCGAAGGGAGCAACAAGGATATACGGCAAATCATCAACATGATATCCACAGCCAAACTCGATCAAAAGACGATGAGTTACGACCAAGGAAAAGCCATGACCAAGGCATGGGAGAAGCATGTTGTTCTGAAGCCTTGGGACATTTGTCAGAAGATGCTTGGTGGAGGGCTCTTTGCGCCGGCGAGCAAGGCAACTCTGAATGACAAGATTGAGCTATATTTCAACGACCACGAATTCAGTTACCTCATGATTCAGGAGAACTACCTGCGGACGAAACCAATGGCATTGAATGGCAAGGGCTACACGAAGCGTGAGGAAAAACTGAAGGCCCTCGAGCTGTTTGACCAAGCTGCCGAAAGCATTAGCGATGGTGATCTTATTGACCGCATGATTCACGGTCCCCAGCAGCACTGGAGTCTGATGCCTACGCATGCCGTATTCAGTACGGTGCGACCTGCGAGCTTCATTGCCGGCCAGCTCATGGGATCCAACTTTACGTCTTGGCTTGGCAATCACAGTAAATATGGCAAGCTGGGCAGATTTATTCGAGAAATCCACTCCCATATGCGCCTCAGATGTTCAGGCGACCATAATGAGGTTCGACAACAGTACTTGCCCATTCTCTGGAAAGAGCTTGTTGATAGGCTACAATCGGAGGGCACAGATGCTGTGCCAGAAGTGATTGAGCTCATGGACAGCTATTACCTTACGAGAGAGGATTTTGATGCGATTCAGGAACTTGGTGTTGGACCCATGATTGATGAAGACGTCAAAATTGAGACCAAGACCAAGGCAGCCTTTACCAGAACGTACGTTGAATTCTCTTTTTCTTTCTTGATGTATTTGCATTATGAGTACTTGCGCAGTTGTTATCCGCAGCAAGACTAACTCTTTTTTTTTTCTCTAGGTACAACTCGATGACTCATCCCGTTCCGTTCATGAAGGCCACTAATGTCGTTGCGCCGAAGAAGCAGACCAAGGAAGCGCCAGATCTGGAAGAGGCGATTGAAGAGGAGGACGAGGGTGAAGTTGTTGAGGCAGTGGATGCGGACGAGGACGAGATCGACCTCAAGAAAGACAAGTACATCAAACAGCCCAAGAAGAAGCCTGCTGCCAAGAAGGCGACCAAAGCCTCTGCGGGGGATGACGACGAGGTCGATAAGCCAAAGGGACGTGCAAAGGCCAAGTCCAAGGGGAAGAAGTGAACACGCTTTTTTTGTACAACACGAGACGCTGTGAGCCGACTGAAACGCGACGGCACTGAAAATGTAACGACGACAACTGATTCATTCGGCGCATCATAACGGGAGTGGCTGCATATGTATTATATTGGAAGGCTGAGATAGTTTTTGTATAACGAAGCAATGTCGAGTTCGCGCGGAACCGACAGTGGAACGATTGTGTCAAAGGAGTTTGTGGATGGTGAATTGCAAGATCTGTGCTCGCGCCCTTTGACATTCGAGTACAAAGAAGACAATGATGGTTGCTGTCATGCCTTGTCTCGTTCTTCAGGTGTGGCAGCTCAACACTTGAACACTGTCTTGTTCTGGTTGTTCTGGCGCAGGCGAAACTTCCAAACGCCGCTTACCTGGTGACACAGATGCTTTGATGAGGAATGAATTTCTCTCCTCTCTCCCCCCTCCTGTTCCCTGGGATATGAATCTACGCGAGAACACGACCACTTTGTCTCCTCTCCCGCGTGTTTAATGCCGGTCAGTGCCTATCATGAGTACAGCAGCCGTTCAAGTGAAAAGCGCGTGCCAGTGGCACAGCTCCTCGACCACCCGGGCAACGAAAGCCTCCCAGCTGTCATGTCTGTTGTCGGACCGTTCGCCTGATGATGAAAACATGTCGCAGCAGGCTCCCTCCTCGGCTGTTTATCATTCATTTCTCTTTTTTCCTTTCTCCCTTTCCAGTTTAAAGTAAACCACACTTGGTCAGTCCAGAGTGTCAGAATCTGGCCTGGCCCAGTCTCTTGTTCTTTACTTTGCCTAGATTCCCCCATCATCCCACGACTACGCTGGCCAAAGCAGAAGTAAAACAACATAAGCAAAAAAGAAAGAGCCAACCATGCTCTCCAAATCCCTCGGCGCCGCCCGCACAGCAGTCCGCGACCTATTCCGAAGCGCAGATCACCGTCGCAACAGAGAACACTGCTGGGCCGACGCAGCAGATGAATGGGGAGCAGTCAACACTGCTCGAGGTCCAGCTGCGACGCCGACGAGGGCGCCGGGTAACGCGTCTTGGACGACTTTAAAAGACGGTGGGTTTGACCGGGACTCATGGAGAAGAGCCTTTTCCTTTTTTTTTCTTTTGAATCTTGATTTTTTGGAGTTGGCTTGCTGACGAGTGAGGTAGCGTCGGAGGATACATTTTATACGTCGCAGTCTTGGCAGACGAACTTGACGGGTAAGTACGAGGATTCGTCTGTCTTGTGCTGTTAAATTTCTTTTCCAATTGTTTTTTTTTTTACTTTTTTTGTTTGTCTCTGGAGCGGGTGTCGTCTTGTGTTGCTGATCAGCGAGAATTGCCCTCTCTTCCGTGCTAGATGTGCCTGCACCCTCGACGGACAACGCCATCATCAAGGACGGACCGCGGCGCCATGTGCCATCTCCACGGAGCGGTCCGGCTGTGGAGGAGACGTATTTGGTTCTGGGTTCGTGTGGCTCACGCCGACAACAATATAAAAAAAAAGTCCTCTTCGTGACAACTGATGATGGCAGATCGGGTGTCTGCTTGCCTGGAAAGGGGCGCCGATCTTGGAAAAGCAGACCGCAGTAGTCATGCTGCGCAAGAGGATTGCTCCCATGGGTCTCATATGGGGGTTAGGACGGACGAAGATGGCCCAGGGGAGGAGGTCTGTGATGGAGGCGAGAAGCAGGTGCGTGCTGCTGCGTCTGCAGAAGACGTGCGCATCCCGGCATCGACGTTATTCGCGTACAGGGCCATGACAACCCGCGAAGGAGGACATGGAGATGCTGCGAGGCTGTATGCAAAGATGGCGTTGTATGTGTGGTTTGCTTCCTCCCATGGACGGTTCAAAGCCAAAGGACAACATACTAACAGGGGACGAAAAAAAACGACCAAAAACAAAGACAGACCAAGAGAACACCATGCTCAGAGACCGAGACTCGAGACCAGCATGTCCTATCCCAAAGAATCCTTTTCCAAAGCAATGGTCCTCAATCGGAATGCCCTCACCCCTGGACGACCCAGGACGCGGGCGCACTTGGCCGCGATGTGATGCACGATTCGCGGCGCAAAGCAGCTCAAGACGGAGCACGAGATGCAGCTGCAGTGGCATTTGCAGGTACGTTGATCAAGAGAGCCCTCATTGATTGTGCTTCATTCCATCACTGACTGGCCCCCAGACGAGTACGACATCTCTGATGACGAGGGAGACTCGTCGGGGCGGATTTCTCCTCGTACGTTCCGGCTCTGGGCCACGGGATTGTCGTCGCGGGAGGTGGGTTCTGGGCGAGAAAATGCCGAGTTCTCGGTGTATATGGGCTCGTCGGATGATGGAGCCGCGTCGTCTTCTGCAGAGTCTAGTCTTGAAGACGATGATTCGTCATGGTCGTCGAATTGGGAATCACTAGGTATGTTGAGTTGCCTTTCCAAGTATACACATACACACATATATACATTTCTACATGTAGATATATACATGGAAAAAAAGAAGAGACCGTCAACTGACTTGCACTCCAGCACCCTCCAAATGGAACCGCATCCTCAGCTGGCAAAACAAAATGCCCAACCCCCGACCAGAGAATCCCTCCTTCTCGCCCTCCCGGCTCCCCGGCCAAGTCATCACCCTCAAAAACGTAAGAAGCCCCGTCACCCCATCCTCAACTTCCCGTCCTTAACTTAACAACTTCCAAAACTAACCTGATAAAATCACTCCTCACAGACCGACATCCTCTCCGCCCTCTCTCACCCCTCCGCGCCCCCCCTCCTCGCCCACGTCCCCCTCTCGCACATCCACTCCGCCCTCCACCTCCGGCACCAACTCCTCCTCGATTCGCGCCAAGCAGAAACGCACCTCGCGGGGGTCAAGTCCGAGGTGCAGGTCCGCATCGACCACCTCCTCTGTACGACACAGGAGGACACACCACCTACAAGGGCCCAAACCGCGCAACCGGATCGGGAGCAGCAATACAGAGAGGAGATTTACCGGCATGTGGAGGGCCATTTGGGGGACGTGGCGGGCCTGTATCTGGCGAGCCAGGACAGGGTGAGGGCGTTGGCGGAGGAGGTGGATGGGTTGGTGGCGCGGGAGCGCATGTTGAGGGCCAGGCTTGAGAGATGAATGTGGACGAGTCCCTTATATATATAAATATACGCTAACCTCTTTATAAGAATAAGTAATAAGTTTAAAAAGTAAATAAAAAAGAAAAAAAAAGAAAAAAAAAGAAAAGAAAAGGAAAAAAAAAACATATAAAAAAAAAAAAAAAAAAAAAAGAAGAAGAAGAAGAAGAAGAAAAAGGTAAAAAAAAGATAAAAATTAAAAAAAAGATTTTTAAAAAAGGTCCCTTGGGGTATAAACCTTCCATCCACTTTATAAAAAAGCAAGCGCAACAAAAACCAACTCTCAGATATGTAATATGCAGACCACCCACCTACTTGTCCAACCGAGCTCATCACGTCCATTTATATGAGGTAAAAAAAGGAGACAAGAAAAGACAGCAATCAGTGAATAGAAACAAAGAAAACAGAGGTGTATTCAAGTCGCTTTCATATTCCTCAAAACACCACTTACACAATATACAAAATGAGATCACACGCTGCTTTCCTTCCCTTAATGGGTCCCCATCCCGACTCTTGGTCCCGCTCCATCTTTCCGCTTTCCTCTTTCGTGATTCCTCTCTAACTCTACTGTTTGACCTCTGAATCTTCGCTTTAACCCTCCACTCTTACAAAAGTACAAGGCTTGAAAGCCGCAGCTGCGCCGTCATCAACATCATCGACCATATCTATCTTGTCTTTCGTAGTCTCTGGGATGGAGGCCCCGCGCCATCATGTCTCTAGGATCTCTGGGATCCCTAGGGTCTCTTGGATCTCTAAGGTCTCTAAGGTCTCTGGGATCTCTATGATCCCTCCCGTCTCTCATTTGCATTTCTCTCGGATCCGGCGCCGGATACCCTGGTGGCGGACCTCGACCGTCAAAAACCGGCGTGTAGCTCCTCGGTGGTTCCCTTGGATCGCGAGAAGGTGGTCCCGGAGTAGATGCGTACCGTGGATAGCCTGGCGTGGGCGACGGTACGGGCTCGGGACGCGATCCCGGTGCGGAATAGCGATTCTGCATGGCATGTTGCTGCTGTTGTTGCTGTTGCTGCTGCTGAGAATTGGAGTAAACGAGAGCGCCTCGTTCGTCTCTCATTCCCACATGAGGAGGAGGCGCTGATGACCACGCTTGAGCGGGCGTGGAAGGCTTCGGTGTGGATGACGGGTGAGGAGGAACAGGAGGAGGAGGACCTGGTGCACCCCAAGATTGCTGCGGAGGCCCTTGTAATGATTTGGCGGACTGAGACGGCCAGCCACCTGGCGTTGAGGGTGGTTGTTGCTGTTGTTGCTGTTGCGGCCAAGTACCGTCTCGTGTCGGCGCAACTTCACGACTTCTCGAGGCTGACCCGTGTCCTCCATATTGATGCTGTTGATGGTGGTGGTGGAGATGTTGCTGCTGTTGCTGCTGATGATGATGTTGCTGTTGCTGCTGCTGTTGTTGCTGTGATGGCTGTGACGGCGGCGGCGACGACGACGATGCTGCGTGTTGTGATTGAGATTGTCCGTAGGGGCCAGAAGCATAGCCGCTTTGAGGTGGAAACTGGCCCTGCGCTGGCCCTGGTCCTCCTGGCGCTGGGGGCCCTTGGCTTTGTTGAGCTGCCGGATATCGATGGGTTGTTTGAGGAGAGTTGTTGTCGCTCGGGTGTCCGGGTTGGAATCCAGGATGGGCTCTATAGTACGGGTCTCGCTCGGGAGGCACAGAGTCCATTGCTGACCTCGGCGTTCCCATGCGAGGTGCTGCATTGGGCGAACCTCCGTATGCGGGCTTGAGCGATGGCATGGCAGCTGCACCACCGCCACCGCCACCCCCGCCCCCGCCGCCTGCTGTTGGCCTTCCATATGGTGTGTATTGTGGCTCGGGATCCCGGCGCATCTGTGACGGAGGAGCTGGTCCCAGGACTGCTGATCTTCCCATAGTCTGCGGTGGAGGCGTTCTTGATGGCCCAGGAGGTGCGCTGACGACTTCGTTGATGCGTTTGGACGTTGCCGGTGGAGGATCGTCGTTTAGCAAGGACATGATGCTAGATGTCTTGCGAGGCTCTGAAGTTCGGGTCGGTGTGCTTGTTGGGGTAGAAGCAGGAGGTGCAGGGGGTGGCGCAACATGTCCATACAAGTCTTGAGCCTGGCTAGGAGGCCGCTGCTGCATAGAAGACATTGGACGTGAAGGCGGACGCAGCTGAGGCGATTGTGCGATCGCTTGATGGTCCATGATGCCGCGAGCAGGATGGGCGGGATGGGCAGGGTGACCAGGGTGACCAGGGTGGCCAGTATGAGCAGCAACATGGGCAGGATGGGCAGCATGAGTAACATGAGGAGGACCTTGTTGCTGTTGCTGTTGCTGTTGCTGATGCTGATGCTGATGCTGCTGCTGGAGTAGTTGTTGCTGTTGCTGTTGCTGCTGCTGCTGCTGCGAATGATGTTGATGCATCGACGGCGAAAATGGCTGCTGCCCAGAGGCACTTCCAGTAGCTCGGGAAGGATCCTGTGATGGCGTCCGTGACAAAGACAACGAATCCGTCGCTGCCGCCGCAGTTGCCGGTGTTCTGTGGCCTTGGCCAATGCTGGAATGGTGACGATGACCGTAGGGCTGCTCATAATGTCGCTGGGGCGCCAGCTCGGGCTCGGGCTTCAGTCGCATGGACTGCCGTTCTATCTGTCGAGCAAGTTCCCGTTCACGATGTTCGCGATGCTCGCGTTGTTCACGATCCCTTTCTCTGTGTTGTCTCTCCAGCATGGCATCGGGGTGTCCAGATTGCACGGGCTGAGCGGCTGCCAAGGGTCTTTGATCTCGAAGCTCGGAGACCTGCCGGGCACTGCCTTTGGCCGGGAGCGGAACTCGCTGCTGCTGCTGCTGCTGCTGCTGCTCAGGAAAGCCAAAGGTTTGGACGGGCGCGCGTAGTGGACGAGTAGCAGGTGATATGGCCCGAGAGGCAGTTTGAGGCCCGGCCTGTTGCTGCATCATGGCCAGAGGTTGCGGTCCAGGAACTTGACCAAGAGGCGGCGGCGGCGGCTGGAGCTGGAGCGGCAGCTGTTGCTGTTGCTGCTGTTGCTGCTGCTGCTGCTGCTGAGATGGAGCCTGGGCGATGGGCACACCATAACCAGCGTAGGATTGGGATCGAGAAGGTTGAGCTGGCTGGGCTGGCTGGGCTGGCAGACCCGACTGAGCTTGAGCTGGCTGGCCTGCTGGTTCCATCTTGGGCTGCGCCGGCTCGCCGTGCATGTCCATGCCTGGTGCCACAGCTAGTGGTCGCGTCGAGCCGACCGCAGACGAGTTGTCATATCTCCGTCCTCTGCCACCGGCTGTGGGCTGTGGTGCATCAGGCCGCTTCTCGCCTCTGGCTCGCTTGCCATCAGCTTCTTGCACAATTGCGTCCCATTCCGGCTTGCCCTGGTCCTTTTGACGGACAAAGTAGTTCTTAACCTGTTGTGGGTGGGCCCCCGGTTGATTAGTTATTTTGTATTTTGTTTTCCTTTTTTTTTTTATGTTTTCTTCCCTCACGATTTTCCCCCCGTCGCCACTACTTGGTATGACATGACACGCAGCTAGGGATGGAGAAGGGGGGGTGGGGGAGGGGTATGAATAAGCAACAAGGCAAGACTAAGACTGCAAGATTGCGAGAGTGATAAACGATAGAGACAAAACAGGCGCACAAAAAGGGGTGCGGAAAAAGAAACAAGAAAGAAAAAGCAAAAAAAGATAGATATAAGTAAAAAAAAAAAAAGTCCTAAAACTTACCATGACGGCCGTCTTGGACCCCATATGAGCCGCAATAGCCGTCCAATCAGAACCAAAAGACCGAAGCAAGAATGGAAAGTCGTTGGATTCCGACACACTCCAGTAACTCGACGCCTGCGTGGGAGCCTTTCGTTCGCCTTGAGGCTGAATATTTAATGTTGTCAATGCTGGCTGAGCTGGAGGTGGCGGTGGCGGTTCGGGACGCAGCGACGGCGCGACCATGACATCTGTCATGGACGATGACGAGGCTGATAATGGTTTGACGCCGTCAAGACTCTGCACAGCTGCTTGTTGCCGCTGCGGCTGCGACGGCAAGTGTTGCGATTGCTGCGAATGATGTTGTTGTTGCTGCTGCTGCTGTAGATGCTGTAGATGTTGCTGCTGCTGCTGCTGCTGTAGATGATGATGATGATGATGATGCTGATGCTGATGCTGTACGGAGAATGACGGGTGGATAGTCCCATGAGGCATGCCTTGTTGTTGCTCGAATCCTGGCGTCGCAGCTGTCACAGCACTAGCACCAGCACCAGCACTAGCGGGAAGGATGCGACTCATGTCTGAGACGCCGGGAACTGGAACATCAGCTGGAACGCGGGAGCTCGACCGAGACCTGATCTTGCCTGGTCCACCTCCTGGCGTGGCAGCTAGAGAGGGCCCAGCTTTGAATGCCGCCTTTCCGTCCTTGTCCTTGTCCTTGTCCTTTGCGCGTCGGCGGCCTCTCCTGCCATCCACCTTCTCACCTTGTTCACTACCTCGGGCGGTCGTCGGAGGACCACCACGCCGTCCCGGTGTACCAGCAGGCGTGGCATTTTCGCTGTCCGTCGCCGGTTGCTCAAAACCCCAAGTCGGAGCAGCAGCTCGACGTGGCCGTCGTCGTTCCCCATTCTCCCCCGTGTCTTGATTCTCCTCGTTCTCGTCCCCATTTCCAAGTTCAGACACCAATGCGCTGGATCTCTGTTTCCCGCGACCGCCCTTCTTCCGCCGCTTAGGCTGTCTCTTGAGCTTCTCTTTCAGGTTGAGATCCTTTTTCATTAGGTAGTAGTACTGAATACACGTGCCAAAGTCGCGATTAGGTATGACTTCGGCAATCTTACCCCATTGCTTGGGATTCTCCAGGTAGCGCTTCTCAAAAAACTCATTCTCTTCGGGCGTGAAGTTGTTGATTGGCGCCAGCACTTGCCATGCGGCGACGAGACGATCCGGAGGGGTATAGCCGGATCGATCGACGTACTGCGCCTGGGCCCTCTGCTCTGCATCCCAGTACATTGCAGGGATGACGGCTTCCTTGTCGCTACGGAATTTCTCCTTTTGAGCTCTCTGTTCACGTTCTTTCCGTTCTTCGTCCTCGCGCATGGACGCTTGCAGAACGCGTTCTAGGTCGCGCTCGGAAGCAAACCTTCTGCCCGACGTACGCCCTTCTGGTTTTGGCTCTGGAGTAACCGCCCCGGCCGCTTCAATCATGGGCACGGCCACAGAGAACTTGTCCCGGCTCTTCACAGCCGCTGGGTCATTGGAGAGGGTGAAGTTTAAGTAGTGCATGTAGCTTTCAGCATACTCTTTTCGCCCACGTTTTTGTTGGTCCGCTTCCTCGAGGTGAATCTTTTCCAAGTGTTCCGTGACGAATCCATCCATGACCGAGTCCGCTTCCTCTAACGAAGCAAGGAAGTCCTCATCTTTTGTCCAAGAGTCGCAGCTGTAGTCGGGTAGTTCATCGATGGGGGGTGTCCTCATGAACCGACGTACGTTTTCCACTTCCAGGAATCTCTCATCCTCGGACTCCGTCTCGTCATCGTCATCAGCGTCGGCATCGGCATCGGCATCGGCATCAGCGTCGACATCGGCTTCGTCTTCTTCTTCTTCTCCTTCTCCTTCTCCTTCTCTTTCTCCTTCTTCACCCCCGACCGGTAACTGAGATGGAGTGGTGCTTGGCAGTTTTGAAGCAGTCTCAGCAGCTTCTGAAGCTTCTGGAACAGTTTCGGAAGCGCGGAGTTCTGACTGTGTCTTCTCGAGGAGAGCCTCTTTAGCTGCAGGTGGAACGAAGAATGGTAAACCAGATCTCGAGACCGGTCGAGACGAGGATTTGCTAGCAGTGCCGCCGTCATTGGACATGGAGGGTTCAGTGGCTGGGCGAGATGAGGCTTGTGGCCCATCAATGTCCATTTCTTCTCCAGTTTTGACAATGGTTTCAGGCGAGATGAGGCGTGCTGCGACTTGTTCTTGTTGTCCGGTCAATGTTCCAGCAGCCCTGTCAACTGCTGCTGGAGGCTCCCCGGCCTTGTCCGATCTGTTGAGCTCCAATAATGCCTCGTCCATCAAAACGTCCGGTTCGTGAATGGAACTAGAGCTATCTTCCAGTTTGACTGAATGTGTGGCGCGCAGGCGGCCGGAAGCAGGTCCCAGAACTTCGGCCAGGCCGTCGGAATCGCTCAAGATACGTGCCATTGACCCATGAGACATCGAAGCATACCGAGCCACGACTTCCAGTGGAAGGCTCGGTTGTGGTAACTTGCTGAGCTCCGCTTCCGTCTTTTCGATCTCCATGTCAAAGTAATCGGCCATGTCCTCGTCATCGTCCGACTCGGAATCCTTGTCGAGCGTCGTAGTCCTGGACGGCAGAGATAATCGCACAACTCCCACAGTAGGTCGTTTGCGGCTCTTTTTGAAGGCAAACCTTTGTCTCGCGAAAATGGCTCCATTTGATGGACTGTTGTTGTTGTTGCCGCTGCTGTCCTTGGTGTTCTTTATGACTTGAGTGACGACTGGAGGCTGCGAGTAAATCTCAGACGGTTCGAAGCGGATAGAACCTCCTCTCTCTGCCGATTCGGATTTCAGAGTAATTTCGCCTGGCTCTTCGCTGTGATTTGATCTTGCGCGGTTGATGTGGTTGTCGTTGTCGTTGTTGTTTTTGTTGTTGTCAGAGCCAGAGAATAAAGACTTTGAATTCTTGTCCGCATGACTGCTGCGTGGTCGCCGCGAATCGTATAGCTGCTCTCTTTCCCTACTCTCACGCCGTGATACGTGCGACAGTGGTGGGTTGAAAGTCTGCGCTCGCATCATCTTGGGAGACGGGGGCGGTGGCTTCTTCAATTCAGGATTGATCCATTGTTTGCTGGACGGCCGTTGCGATTGTGACTGCTGCGCTCGAGGTCCGACCGGAATCGCTGGGATATCATGACTTCCTGCCCTCGCAGGTGCACCACCGGCGTGAGCTGAGGACTCGTTGGTGGTTGGGTGGCCGGTCGAGCCAGGTCGGTCGGTGAGAGCGCGAGGTGCCGACGGAGGCGGTTTCGCATGACTAGTGTGAGCAGATGTTGTCGTCGCAGCCGTGGCTGTCGCAGCCGTTGTTGTTGTTGATAATGATGATGATAACGACGGACCGCCCTCGTGGCCACTACTTGCAGCATTGCGACTTGGGACTGATCCAAAAGCAGGAGCAGATGGCGCCACAGGAGGCGGCGATACGTCCCTGGGTGGAAGAAAGGTTTCTTGAGAAATAGATGGCCTGGCTTCCTTTTTGGGCCGTATCAAATCTCGTTCGATTCTGTCACGGTCATCTCGAGGATCGCGCCGGATGTCTGTTTCTGGTGGTGGGTATCTATCGCCCCGATCACGTTCGTCCCGCTCTCTCCCCCATCGGGCCTCTTGAGATCGACTTCGGGGATAACGGTCGCCGCGGTCATCGTACGGCGCTCGTCCACGACCTCCTCTTCCGCGACCGCGCAAGAAGCTGCCTCCACGTGCAAATGGCGGCAGGCCGAATGAAGGGTCGGAGTTCGAAGACCCGGCTGACGGTGGACCTCCGTCTCGAGAACCGCGACGGGATCTATCAGCATCTGGTAGAAGACCATCTCTATCTCTGTCGCGAAAGTCGCGCGGCGGGGTGCGGCCCCTGCCTGGTGGCGGTGAGCGACGAGCCCGGAAATCTCGTGGATCCCTCCAATCTCGATCTCGATCTCGTTCACGATCTCTCTCGCGTTCACGTTCACGTTCACGTTCCCGCTCCCGGCTTCGCTCATCTCGATATCGGTCTCTGTAGTCTATCTCGCGATCCCTGCCACGATCTCTGCTTTCATCTCGACCAGGCCATGATCTTCCACCACCACCACCACCACCACCAGGACCTACTCCCACTCCCCCTCCACCTCCTGCCCCTCCTCCTCCTCCTCGTCCACGACCTCGGCCGCGAAAATCGCCCCCGAAGCCGCCTCGAGGGCCACTTGGTGCCTCAACCAGAGCCTTTGGGCCTCGAGGAGGTTCTCGTCGTAATGCGTCTCCGAAAATATCGCGATTTAGTGGAAACCCCGACAAATTAGCTCTAGCTTCGGCGGACGAGCGACGACGGTCATTGTCGCCATATTGCGACGTCCTGTCGAAACGATCTGGGGACCTGTCCCGTGGCGATCGAGACCGGCGGTCCGGATCGTATCTGTATCTGGACGCCCTGTGCAGGAGTAAGCTGATCAGTCAAAACTCGGAGAGCAAAAAATAAGATAATAGTAAAGAATAATAATAACAAAAGCATGTATCTAGTAAAAGGATGAAAGTATGACTTTGCAAAAAAAGGCAGTCCACGGACCCACAAGCGTGGCGCAAAGAATAGAATTCAAAAGGGCACGAGTGGAGGAATTTTAGCCGGGTGGCTGGCATCAAGCACAAACCAAAAAAAACGTACATCAAGTCGCGTATAGGGCACCAGCCCAGAGAATTGGTGCGCGATCAGTCAGGATCTCATTCGCGACCGCCAAAGCTGTGAAGGAGAGGCATACGATGCTGTTCAGATTGCTGTCGGAAGACGGTAGGCACGCGGAGCATCTGGTGGAATCGGAAGCCAGCCAGCCAGCCGTAAGTTGTCGGGTGCACAATGGTACTCGCAGTGTGTCGTGACAACCGAGTCGGAATGGGTGGGCGTCGTCAGATGCGGGCGGTGTTGGCTATGCGTCCGCGTCGAAGGCAAAAGGATGACATACGACACCGAGACTGCGACTGAGACTTGAACGCTTGAGTACTTGAACACGGTATGGTGGCAACGTCGAGGGCGCGCTCGGTAACTTGGTAGTCAGAGGCAGTAGAGGCAGCAGAAGCAGCAGAGACGGTAAAGGCGACAGAGGGAGTCGGTGGCAGTCACAGTCAGAGGCAGACAGAGGCAGTCGATTTTAGGAGGACGTCGAATTGAAGATGACGGCGCGTGGCGTGGTTGGATGCGGTATGTGGTGGGTTGTGGTTTGAGGGTTGAGTGTTGAGGGCTGAGGTTCGTGGTTCGTGGTTCGAGGTTTGTGGTTCGTGGTTTACGTGGTTGTGGTTGGACAGTTGGTGAAGTTGGACATGGGAAGGGTTGAAGATGAAGATGGTCGCGGCTGCCGGACCCGTTCTTTCCTTGCCTTGCGCATGACTAGGCAGGCCATGGCAGCTTCAATGCTCCATCGTTGATCGATCTCAGGCCAGTTGGCAGTCAGTATGTGGCTGCGCTGCACAAAAGGCCGGACTTGGCTGGCAGCACCAGTGCCAGAGGTGCCCAGAGTGCCCACAGCGCCCAATGGCGGCCTAGCGTGCGGCATGGCAGCTGCCCGCGCATCAAACTGCCGCCAATGCACTAGTCCGTTTTCGGCAAGCACCCAGTGGGGCCTCTTTTCTTTGTTGATTTACAAGTTTACATTTACATCCAATCCAACACATGTCATTGCATATTGCATTGGTATTGCATGTACAGACTCGGTCGACGTACATTGTATTATACATATGAATGCATGCATGCAGCATGTATCCCATTGAGATGCTCCGCCAGACATCAAATGGCACGCACGCTTGCTCGCCGGGACTCGAAGCCCTGGCCAAGTAAGTGCTCCATCACAGTGTCCACTCTTCCTCTCGCAGGCTCCAAAAAAAAAAAAAAAAAAAATGAAACCACCGTCTCTCTCAACCCAAGTCAACTGGCCAGGGGTGGGTGGAGCGGCCCGTCACAAAAATTCGACATTCGCTCATTCGAGTCCGGGCCAGCGTCACCACAACAGTCATTCTTTGCCTCTTGCGCCGTTTGTGAAACCACGCTCCTTTTCCTTCTGAGTCCAGCCGAGCCAGCCGGCCAGCCAGCATGTCAAATCACCACGATGCCGCCCCCTCGGGAGCCACCGAAGCTGTGCTCGTGAAATCCGAAGCCATGCCCGCTGATGCGCAGCCTGTCGAAGAGCTCGACTTCAACAAGCTCAAGGGCCCCATCACAGCGCAGGATCTGTATCTTGGCATGCGACACATGGGCTTTCAGGCGAGCTCTACGGCAGAAGCCATTCGTATTATCAACGATATGGTGGGTTTTATTTTGAAGAAAGGATGACAGATTGCTATAAAGACAGACAATCCCACTGGCCACAACCCATCAGCAAAAATCGTCTAAATCTGTTCCATCTAACGTATGAGCATGAGGCAGCGAGAATGGCGAGACCCCGAAACAAATGACAAAACAACCATATTTCTGGGCTATACATCGAACCTCATTTCGTCCGGTCTCCGCGGCACCCTCCGCTGGCTTACCGAGCACAAACACATCTCCGCCATCGTCACTACGGCCGGCGGCATCGAAGAAGACTTGATCAAGTGCCTCGGCACAACATACATGTCTTCCTTTAGCGCTGACGGAACCGATCTGCGCAAAAAGGGCCTCAACCGAATCGGTAACCTGGTCGTGCCGAATGCCAATTACTGTGCCTTTGAGGACTGGGTTGTTCCCATCCTCGACAAGATGCTGGAGGAGCAGGAAGCCAGTAAAGGCACCGACGACGAGATCAACTGGACGCCTTCCAAGGTCATTCATCGACTCGGTAAGGAGATCAATGATGAGAGGTCTGTGTATTACTGGGCCTGGAAGAATGATATCCCCGTCTTTTGTCCTGCCTTGACGGATGGAAGTCTGGGTGACATGCTGTATTTCCATACCTTCAAGTCATCGCCCCAGCAACTCAAGATTGACATTGTCCAAGATATTCGCAAAATCAATACTATTTCAGTCAGGGCGAAGAGGGCAGGCATGATTATTCTGGGAGGGGGAATTGTCAAGCATCACATTGCCAACGCGTGTTTGATGAGAAACGGTGCCGAATCCGCCGTCTACATCAACACTGCACAAGAGTTTGACGGCAGTGACGCCGGCGCTCGGCCCGATGAAGCTGTCTCATGGGGCAAGATCAAGATGGGCGCTGATAATGTCAAGGTGAGTTAGCAACGGCGCCGTGATATGGCCGCTTTATCATTACGATTATGATTATTATGATTATAATTACTGAAAAGACGCTGATGATGATGATGATGCAGGTGTACATGGAAGCCACTGCTTGTTTCCCGTTCATTGTCGCCAATACCTTTGCCAAGGACATATAAATCCTAACGCGCCCGCACTGGAAACTCCACATGGGAGACCAAGGGACAATCCTGGTCCAAGAGTCATGAGGTCTCAATATGGGTATGCCGTCAACAAAAGTATCCAAAATTGAGATTTCAGGAAAAAATCGGAAATCCGGGCACGGCCGCCATGACATCCCGGCAATAATGAGTTGCCTCTCCTGCTCTTGCGATCTTGATTCAGGTCATTTTTTCGGCGTTTTTAGTCCCCAATCAGCCCGTACTTGCGCTTGGTGGCAAACCGCGTTGCCTCCTTTTCCTTCTTGACAGCGTCTTCTCTCTCACGACGCGCCTTGATATCCTCCCAATTGAAGCTTTCCTTGCGCATTTTCCTGATGGACTTTATGCCTCGGTCGAGCTCTGGCCAGGGTGACGCTCGTAGCGTGCTATTGGCCCAAAATAGTCGCGCCATTTGCAAGGGGCATACCTTTCCCGACTCGTCGCGGAGCGCATTTGCTTCACGAAGCAACTTTTGTCGAGTCGATGATTGAAGGTCATTCGCGAACGGACCCAAAATATTGTCAGACCCGAAAGAAGCTTCGTCGTCATCGTTCTTGTTCGTCCCACTTGTTTTGGAAGACGTTTTCCGGACCGTCTTCCTTTTCGTCAGACTTGGACAAGGTTCATCCGAAGAAGGGGCATACGAAGAAGGGTCATCCGAGGATGCTTCATCCAGAGGTGAAGAAGCGCTGCTAAACTTGCTGGGTGACAAGGCGGTCTGAGACGCCGCCTCTTCACTAGAAGACGAGGAAGAAGGGGACCCAGCATTGGGGCTGCTAGATGGAACAGACGGCGACTGCCCAGCCGGCGAGCTGAGGCTATTGATGGACGTTAAAGAACCGATGCTGTCGCCATTGGAGGACTCATCAGTCCCAGATGAACATTTGTCGTTTGCTCCATCAGCGGAGCCTGCACGAGCTGGATAGAGAGCAGGGCGCGATCCAGAGCCATTGTTCGCGTCGATGACGTCCATTCGAGACAACCACCTCCGGAGACCTATGCAGATTTCGAAGCAAATTAATAAACTGACAAAAAATGCCACAACCGATATTTTTTCTTTTGCATCACACATACTGCCTCGTGTCTCATACTCATACCCAACATCCACCCCATTGACTGTACCTCCCCAGGCACTCCACACACTCACCCGCCCACTCCTCGCAGACCCCAAGACCTTCTTTCTGGATTCACGCATTTAGCGGGAAATGGAGCTTAAATGCTTCTGATTGTGTGCAAGCCCGCGTGAATGACTGATTGTGCAGTCCGTAACGGCGTGCAAAGCAGTGGCGTCTTGGTGATTCAATAATGAATATATTTTGTTTCTCTGCCTGCCGTGTTTCTATGTTGTGTTTCGTGTCTGGTGTTCTTCCTCTGGTGTCCTTTCCTTTCCTGTCCTGTCCTGTCCTGTCCTGTTATGTTTCATTCGATGTATCCTGTTGTTCTATTCCGTCCTACCTGTCTGTTTACTCTCGACACACAACCCCGCTGATGATCAAGAACAAAACCATCGGGAGATTCCAAACCATATGTCGTAAACTGTAAGCAGTACTTGTAAGTTCCTTTTTCTTTCCTTCTTTCTTTCCTTCTTTCTTTTTTTCTTTCTTTTTTTCTTTTTTTTCGTTCTCCCGCGGCGCCGTATAATGCAAACGTTCAAAGACAACGTAGCAAGTGCCGTTTTTTTGGCGCATCGGCTTCGGACGCCTCCCCTGTTTGTGGCTGGCATCATGCATGGTGGGTTTGCTGGGTGAGTTGAAGCTTCCTTCCTGGGGAGTGGGATTGTGTGGTTGGGTGGTGCGGTTTGCACTTGGAGTGTGTCTACTACGCTGTTTGGAGAAAAAAAAAAGAAAGAAAGAAAGAACGGAAGAAAGAAAGAAAGAAAGAAACAAAGGCAAAAGGACGAAAAGGCATTAATTGAGGTGTGTGCGAGGCTTTCGTCATCTGGGCGTTACAGGCATTACATGGTCGACATGCTTGTTTGGGTTTCCTTTCCAAAGAAAAAAAAAAAAGAAAAAAAAAAAAAAAGAGAGAAAATCTCTTAGTCCTGTTTTGTCCCGACTCCTCATACAAAGCGCGCGATACGCCCCCCCACCCCCGCCCACCATGCCATGCCGATGATGTCTGCCAATGATGCCTGCCAATGATGCCTGCCAAAGAGATCAATGTGATGTGATGCCTTGCCTCATTTGCCCACACCAGACCCGTCAAGTCGTCCAAAGCCGGCACAACTACTACCAAGGTGAAGAAGTAAGAAGTGCCTGCTTGAAGGGACTGCAGAGTACATACATAACCTATCTGCGTCCTCCCCTCCCACAATTTGGCGCGTGGTGTATCTGTGTTGCTCACTGCGAACTAATCTAATCTCTTGTCCGCTGCAAGGCCTTGTTCATCTGCCACCTGCCGTCGTTCTTCTTCCTTTCTTCTTCTTTTCTTCTTCCTTTCTTCTTCTTTTCTCTTCAACGATAGGCGGCGACTGCCTCTTGTCACTTTCGTTCGCTACGCCAGTAGCACGCCTCCGCACCCCTTTGACGGATATCGAACGTGTGCTTGGATGCCATTCTTTGACACAGTCTCCTGAGATTTTAAGCGTGTCAAAGCCTTTTCTTTTCTTTTTTTTTTCGATTGGGTGAGTCAAAAACCTAGTAATCAATCTTTTACTTTTTGTCTTTTCTTTTCTTTTATAATATTTGTTTCGAAAGAGAAAAAAAAAGTCGTTGTTTCTCCAAATTCTGTCAAATCCGGCAAGCCACCCTCAAGTTTGGATCCGAGCGTTGGTTGGGGTGGTTTTATTTTTTTTATTTTTTTCAATAGCCTCGCTGCCGCACCCTCACACATGCACTCAAAACCTCAGCTGAGTTTGGACAAAAAAGTCCAGCTCCTTTTCATTTGCGAATAAGGAGTCTCGGAAAAAAAAAACCAATGTTCTGCTTGTCGTTGAGCACATTCTCCTGAATCAGCGTCACCTTCCACACTAGATCGTTATTGTCTACGTGTATCATCGTGCATCTCGGCCACTTCGTATCGTCCGTTTGACTAATAAAAGAATCCTTGCCTCTAGATCAAGAAATTATCTCACGCTTTTGGGTGTCGCGCATCGCGTATTTGTGAATTGTTGCGCATTGAGACTTGTCGATTTATCCCTTCTACAACTATTCTACCCACAGCCGTCCTTGTCTGCCAACTACGCTCACCCTTTGCGCATCACAAAGTGCTACATCACCTTTACCATTTATCATGGCCACACAGTTTGCGATGCAGTCATTCTACAGATCGACACCGCTGACTGTCGACACTCACCATGCGCCACAAAAGTACCTCGAGAATGACGACAAGAGTTGTATGCTAGACGATAACTCTATGGAGCACAGCGCCGTGGACTCTGGACTTGAGCTTTCGCCGCCAATGGCGACTAGTCGGAGAGAATCGTTCGCCGTGGGAAGCGCCCTCTTTTCGCCAAAGACGGAGGATTGGCAGTCTGTAGATATGCAGTCAGTGCCATCAAATTCATTCACGGACCAAAGTGGCGGAAATAATGGCAGCAGCCACATTCCTTTCATGCGGCTCGACTCAGCCCACAGTCATGTCTTCCCCCCGCAAGGCAATCACTGGGACATGAGTGGTAGCTCTGGTAATCCCCAGACTGCGATGCAACAGTTCAATCAGGTCCAAGGCGCCTTCAACACCGGCGCCACCATATTCCAGCGTCCGGTGCCAAACTCCTTTAGCAACCCAGGAAACATCTTTGCATCGTTGAACACCGGTGATCAAGTAATTCCAACATCTCCTCCGAAGGAGTGGATGGTGCCTTCGCAAAGTATGAGTAAAAAGATGCCATCTGGTAGTCCCATGATTCGAACTCATAACGATCTTCGAAGAGGCGATGGTATTCGGAAGAAGAATGCGCGGTTCGATATCCCTGCAGAACGCAACTTGACCAACATTGATGCCCTGATTTCACAATCTACGGATGACCAAGAAATCAAGGAGTTAAAACAGCAAAAGCGTCTACTGCGAAACCGCCAGGCAGCGTAAGTAAGACCCGTGTGTGCTATGTTGTAGCATATGTGTATATCCATGGCGTTCCGCCAAATTTATCCGCTAACATGACTCTGCAAACAGCCTTGACTCGAGGCAACGCAAGAAGCAACATACGGAGCGCCTCGAAGATGAGAAGAAGCAGTATACAGCCGTCATCAATGATTTGGAAGAGGAGTTGGCCGCCTCAAAGGACAAGTTCGACATGCTCATGCAAGAGAAGGACACAATGGTGAGCTATATTGAAAGGATGACAGCGGAGAAGGAAGACATAATTCGCGCCCACACGGTCGAAGCCGCGACTCTGCGCCAAAAAGTTCATGTTTTGGCAAAGCATGTCCAGCAAATTGAGGGCCGATCCACGTCCAATACTACTACATCTGGGATGGCGGATGACTTTTCTGACAAGTACGATGGCATGGACGGCATCGGAGTGCCAGGTGCTTGGGATCAATCAAATTTCCTCAATGACTACCCATCGAGCCAGCAGCAGCAAGTCAGACCACCGATGTCTGTTTTGCAGGCAAAGAAGAATGAAGTCCTCGGGCCCGTGGATAATGACAAGGGGACCTCGCAAGGAGGCCTGCTCTTCATGCTCTTTCTCGTCGGCGCATTCGTCATATCTAGTCGTTCGATGCCAGTCGTTCCACGCGTATCCGAGGACATTCGGGCTGCCTCTGCTACACTTCTGGACACCGTTTTCAGGGACGCGGGGATCAACCCCCCGTCTGCTATCATGTCATCTATCGCCCCGCAGCCCTCTGGCTCAAACAACTGGGTTCATCCTCCGGTGGTGGCGAGCGCAGCAGGCATGACTGACATGAGCATGGAAAACGCCGCGCCAACGATGCTCGAGGAGCTGGGCGACTCTTTGACGCAGCCTACGCAGGAGCAAATGAACCAACATATTTTCTCCCTTTCAGCAGCACAGTATGACGGTGTTGGCATTCAGGAGTTTTTGCCAAATGTCCCGTTAGGATCATCGGGCCAAGGTCGCAAGAACTTGGCGGAAGCTCTAGCAGCAGTACGCGCAGCGTACAAGCATGGTGGCGTTGCCGAAGTGTACACGCGGTCACTATTATGGGACCAGATTCCCACCGAAGTTGTGCGAAATTTCGCAAAAATGGTTGCTGAATGCAACGACGTGCAGAATGGGCAGCAATGCAATGAATCGCAATGATGACGATGTGAAAAGATACAGCGAAATGAATCTCACGATGACGAACATGACTATGATCAGAATTTTTTCTTTGCTAACGGCCGTTTATTTTTATTTTTGTCTTTCCTGTAGCAACAGATAATGGTCTTTTTTTTTTTTTTCCTTTTTTCGTTCCCTGGTTTTCGGCTTTTTTTCCCCCAGTGTTCCATGTTTCTTGGGTATTTCAAGATGGCCATGTTTGTTTCACCTGATTGTCGCCTTTTGTGCAACATATCACGGCGAAACAGATCATATGCTCACGCACCAGAAGTGTTTTAATTTCACGACGAACGACAATGAGAGGGTGGTGGACTGCTTCTTTTCTTTTCTTTTCTCTTCTTTTTTAAGCTAACGATTTATGGATTTTATATGACGAAATGGTTATAATGAACGAACAGATTTTTGCAGCTTCCAGCCTTGATTGTTTTGAGCGAGCAAGCGGTGATTCTTTTTTTTTTTTGGTTCATTTTTCTATTGCTGTTTCCTTCTCTCACACACTCTTCTTGTGAACCTGCCTCTGGTCATGTTTTTGTCATTGGTTTGCAGGCCCTTGACTGGGCCTCATGCGAGATTTTTTCCGCCGATTGCGAGACACAGGAACAGTAGTGCTGTTGAACGTGGTCAAATCACCTAAGAAAACCAGCATGGTGAATCTTGTACACGGACATGAGGAATATGGGAGTCCTTTGGAGGCGGTCGGAAGCCAGGTAATGGACGGAAAGGCGGCGACCAGAAGAGTAGGACGTTATGGGAGGCTGTATAGGAAGTTGAAGGAGATTGCTGAGATGACGGCAATCCACAGACGGCAAGGGCAGTTTGTCAACTAGTATCTTTCCTGATGGACAGGTCGGCATTGGCGAGAGGGACTTGCACGCTTTCGCACGCTTCTTGACGATTTTATTTTTTTTCCTTTGTTACTTATGACATGATGAAATGCTGGGCTGTTTACTACACAGTCCATTACGGCAGATAGTTGCGAGAACAAATCGATAACGCACGAGCAGATGATACACATTTACAGAGACCGAAGGCAAAATCAAAAGGCATGCAAGACATGCACTGCAGGTCCGGCTCCAGTATGCACGGGACACTGCATGTGTATTACCTATGTACATATGTATGTATGTATATATATATAGACATGTTGTGCCAAAGCAACGTGCCAGTGCATCAGGTGCTCGTAGCGTTGGTTTATCGAGAGACATATTATGTACGTACGTATGTACGTGTATAGATAGGTATGTGCGTTTGTCTCTACAAGAATAGAACAAGATGTGGATAGAACAAGAATTAGGGTTACACGGCATATGTGGGAGAGAGTCATGCCAAGACATGTTGCTTGCGTTTGCCACTTTTTATATATATCTTCTTTTTTCTTTCTTTTTTCTTTTTTTAAATTATTTATTTATTCATTATTTATTATTTCCTTATTATATTTTTCCTTTCCTTTTTTCTTTTTCTTTTTTTTTTTTTTTTTTTTTTTTTTATTTTTTTCCTTTCCTTTTTTCTTTTTCTTTTTTTTTTTTTTTTTAGTCTCTTTATCTCTTTTTATTTCCTTTCTTCTTTGTTTCTTCTGTTCCTGCTCTCAACTATTTATATCACCCATCCCACCCCACAACCAACCACCAACCCATCCATGCATCACCGCACCGCACCGCAGCCGAGCCCGGCACACGGCAGCGGGAGCCAAGACGCCTTGGGAGGGCAGACATATAGAAAGGGGGGCTCTACGTCCAGGCTCACCGCTTGGGATGGGCGCTTATGGTGCGCGTGTCGGGGTATGTGGGTGCATGGACATGTACATCATCCCACTGTGTGTATGTGCACAGGTTTACGTATGTTCATGTTGGTGTGTGTGGAGCGGACTGTCGCGGTCAGGAGCGTTGGATGTTGGATGGGATGGAACGTGGGAGCGGTTGGTTGAGTGTCTTGTCTTGTTGGTTGGGTCTGGGTGCGGTTGTGTTTGCTGGTGGGGGGGGGGGGGGGGGGGGGTGTGGTTGTTGATGGAGGGGATTTGGAGAGTGGAGAGGACGGGTGATGGACAAGGAGGTGTATGTGGAGAAGAAGATGCAGAGCGAGATCAGAAATATATACAGAAATACATAGTAAAGGATATGTAGACAGAACGATACACAAGATATGTTTAGTTGTCATTTCAAGACACTAAACAGGTAGAGCAGAGAGACGTCATGGAGTATACCACACATGTAGAAAATATGTATGTAGAAAGCCAGATATAAATCTACACGTAGAAAATACATGGAGAAATGCATAACAAAACACGCACTATGCTTCTATAGGTATATATATATATATATAATACATATAGATAATACATGCACAAAGTATATACCATCACCTTCCTCTTCATTATCCCTCTCAGCCCCATGCTCCCACCACCCCTAGAACTAATAATAGCAAGCCTGCCATTCATTCCAGATGTTCTGCACAAAGAAACAGATTGTACGCCACGTTCTGAGTGCATTAGACCCGTGTGTGCAACAGTAGGTTATGCACACGTGTTGTGTACTATCCGGTCAGGCCGCTCACCAAGTCGTTTGTACTGTGCTGTCGGTATGTATGTATGTAGGTATGTATGTATGTCCAGGTACGTACATATGTCTATTGCATAAAATGGGTATATTATGTATATCTAATGATATTCTTCAAGAATTCAATCATATTGAATATTCTGACCCCTTTCCCATTTCATTTCCCATGGCAAAGAGTTTACCACAGGCCAAGACCCTTTCCCTGGCCCTGATTGAAACTTGGTTCCCATGTACATAATACGTATTGATTGCAAGACCCAATGTCTCAAATGTGCACATATATCTGTGCCATGCGTTGTGTATGCAAGGGTTCATCTACAAATGCTTCAGATGCATCTTCAGAGACACATACACACATACACAACAGCAAGCAAGCAAGCAGACACCCAGGCACAATACCTTTGAGCCGCTGCCGTGTCTACCTCTTCTTCTTGGCCTGCTGCCGCTCAGGGTCATACTTGTCCTTCCATATCCTAAGTACATTGCACCGGGCGGGCATGCGCACGATGCGCGGTTAGCGCCTTCGAAATCTACTATGCACCGCGACGTGCACTCAACGGGTTCAATGTCGCCGCTGTGGTTTGGAACGTACCAGGAATTGCCCATTGTCTTGTTTCCCGCCTTTTCGGCCAACCGGTAGTACCGCGCAGCGGTAAACTAGAACCAGATGCTGTTAGCCCTGATACTAGTCGCTGAATAATGGGCTTCCAGATACCGCAGCATGATGCGTGATGCATGCCTCTTGCTCGCGTGCATGCATGTGCCTGCAGAGCCATGACCAGGTCTAGTCATCAAGTGTCTGGCCTGCTCTGTTTCTGCAAACAACGCAAATTGGTCGTTCGTGCCCAACGTGATCTACATGCGTAGCAAGACACATTGGGCAGCGAGATCACATCGCTGCGACCGCGAGGGGCACGAAACCAACAGTGCCAAAGGAAGGGGATAATTTGTTGAGGCTTACCTTGTCCTTTTTGCCTCCGAATCCATGTTCGAAGCACCATGCCGCGTCGTTCATGGCATCTTGGCAACCCAATGAGTGGGCCTCGGGGTCAATCATTTTTTGTCGTGTCAAACTTGCATATGCATCATCGACTTACCCGTATCGCCAAGATTTGCGGCCGTCTCATAATACTACATGATGTTAGGTGCTTTTTCCTCGGGTTTTTTGCTTAATAGTTCAAGAGAGACTTTGCCCCTTTTATTCACCCCCCCCCCTCTTCTTTCCTCCTTTGGTAAATCTTGACTTAAATGTCAAA
>SRPT01000131.1:0-49991 GCA_018360205.1 Claviceps digitariae
TATATAAAAAGCTAACTAAGCTTATAAAGAGACCCTTACTTATTATAAATAATAAAAAAGAATAATATTAAATTATTAAAAGAATATATAAGAACTTAAGTTATAAAGGTTATAAAATAGTCTTTTAAGTAGTAAAATAGTAATATTATTAAAAAGGTATATAAATAATAGTATTAAAAATAATATATTATTATAAGGTTTACTAAAAATTCACTCTATAGCAACCCTAAGAGATATTAATACTAGTTTATTCTAGTAACTTTATAAGTAAAATATATATTAATACTTAGCACTTACTATTTAATTATAATTATAAGTATCTTCTAAAAGTATAATATAACTTTATAAAATAAGTTAAGGTAGAACTAGTTTATACTACTAATATTAATACTATAAGGCACTTTATTAAGAAGTTTATTAGTAGGTTTAGACTCTTTTAATTTATTATTTATAATAAAGAACTTAAAATAAAAGGGAATTTTAAAGAAGCTCTTAAGGATATTAGCATTAAAGGAATATAAATTTCTATATATAACCCTAAGGTAAATATATTTATAAAGGCTAGGTATTAGTTATTAGCTTTAGCACTTACTAAAATTAATAGTTTTAATAACTATTAATATAAGTACCTTAATAAGGCTTTACTAGTAGACTATATAGCTATATAAGTATTATATAAAAGGTTTATATTTTATTTAATTTATAGATAGAAGCTAATTCTACCCTTTAAGGTTAAGTTCCTTATATAATAGCTTATAAATTAGGATATAATTATAATAGCTAAAGACCTTTTTACTATATATATATAAATTTTAAAATAAAAAAGGAGTAATATTAAAAAAGCAAAGGAATAAGTATTTACTTTCTACTAAAAATTAATAGCCTATACTAATAAAAACTAAGCTTTTTTACTAAAAGGAGAGTTTAATTACTTATTTTTAGGAGATTTAGTCCTTATTTATAATATTTACTACGCTATAAATATATTCTTTACTAAGAAGTTTATAATATAATAAAATAAACTATTCTAAATTTATAGCTAAGCATTATTTATAAAAGTATATAGGCTATAGACCTTAGATAGCATTATCTTTAATAAAATAGTTAATAGGGATTATATTAAAAAGTTTGTCCCTAATAAGCATAGCTAGTAAACTTCTTTAGTGGATAACTAGCTTTATTAACCCTTATAGAACGTTATAGATAGTGTAACTTAAAATAACTTAAATAAGGACTTAGCTTCTATATACCCTTTAGTCTTAAACTATAATATATCTAATTAAATAGTTAACTATAATATTATCCTACTCCTACTAAAACTAAATAGTAAAAATAATAATATCTTTAATAAAGAGTTAGACTTACTGCCTTAATATTATTCCCTTTATAAATTTAAGGTACTAATTCCTAAGCTTAGTGCTAAAAAATAAGCTAAATATACTATATTTTACAGCTCTCTATAGAATTTATAAGCTTTAAGTTATATTATTTTTCTTTTATTATATTTTCTTATATTACTTAGTATCCCTTTTATTATTATTGTATTCTTTACCTTCCTAATTTTATTTTTTTTTATAGGTATATATTATTATAAATTTAAAGGCTATAACATTATTACTACCCTAATTATATTACTACTAAGATATTTCTATTCTTTATTTTCCCTACTTAGTTATTATTCTATATTTTCTATATTTCTTTACTTTTACTATAACTAAGTTTTATTAAAATATTACTTAAGCTTATACTTAATATTTAAAAGGCTTTAAGAAATACCTTTTTTACTTAATTAAACTTAAATACCTTAAGTTTTTCTACTTTATATTAATTAAAAAACTTAGAAAAAGAATTTAGCTAGCTTTTAATAAAATAATCTTTAAATATATATTCTTCTTAATACTTTAAGTTATTTAAGTCTTTACCCTAAGGTTAAAAAGTAATAAAGTATTTAAAACTAGTAATATATACCTATTATTTTATAATAGTAAGCTATTAATTAAAAGGTTTAATAACTTTAAACCCTTAATTTCTAGGGAGATAATATTAAGTAAGAATTTAATAGTTATTATTTTTATAGCTTTTACTATAAGTGTATTAATAGTAATACCCTTAGGCCCTACTTATTATTATTAAGTATTATAATTAAAGTTTATTAAAAGAAAAAGGGGTCTTTAAAGGTTATATTTATCTTATAACTAAGGTAATTAGTTAAAAGCTTATTAAGGTACTCCTTATAAATTAATACTTAGTATAACTAGTTTTTATTCTCTAAAACCCTAATATAAAGCAGGTATTTTATATAAGTGCCTTTACTTTATATCTTATATAAGTGCCTTTACTTTACATTTTATATAAGTGCCTTTACTTTATATTTTATATAAATACCTTTACTTTATAGTAAGTTAAGGTTAGCTAGGCCTAATATTAAACTTAATTTTCCTACTAACTAATTATCTATAAAGATATATTTAGGTCTACCTTTTTTTCTTTTTTTTTATTATAAATACTTAAATTAAATAATTTATTTTATTTACTTTATTTATTTTTTATTTTAAGCTACTATTTTTATTACTTTCCTATTTATTTTAATAATAAGCTACTTTCTATCTCTATGCCTTATTACTAGGGAGAGGGCTATTATTACTTCTCTTTACTTATTCCTTTTTTACTTTCTTTTTAAATATATATTTATGCTTTCCTACTAATTAAATATTTAAGCCCTCTTTCTTATAGCTTATATAGTGTTGGAATTGCCCTCAACGGCACAACCTCGGTGGAACGGCACAACCTTGGGAAGGTCTGATTCATAGATGCTAATTAGGCGCATTGCGTAATTAGACCTACTAACCCTAACGCTAGTGGAAAAACTCTACACACAACGCTACCTTCCTTAGTCTAGCTTTTTAGTATTATTATTAACACTAATACATCGTATTTATAACCCTTTTTGCACTAGTGCTTTATTTATCCTTTTATAACCTTTCTAAGGTTATACTAACATATAGAGAAGGGATATTTAGTGTAATTTTATTCTTAGTATTTAATATAAACTCCCTATAGGTAACCTTAGCTATATTATATAAGTTATTAATATTATTAAATAAATTATCCTTCCTTAGGAAAGGAATATAAAGGTGCCTTTTAGTTATTTTAGGCTAATACCTATAGATATAAGCTTATTTATATTTTTTAGACTTTTAAATATAGTTACTATAAGTCCTCTTTTTAATGCTAGAGATAAACTAATAACTATAAAAGGGGAAGAAAATATACTTATTAAAACTTATAACTATATATAAATATATATTATAATAGTAAGTATAAGCTAAATTATTTATTTAACTATATATTATAACTAAAAGAGCTAGCTTTCTTTCTAAATAATATAATAAAGCTTTAAAAAAATATTTATTAAAATATACTAACTTAATAAGAATAAAAATAGAAACTACTTAACCTTTTATAATAACTTCTACCTTTAAAATACTTTTTAAATAACTAAATATTTAATTTTAAAGGTTAATATTTTTTAGGTATTATACTATAACTTTTAATATATTTAAAGAGAGGCCTTTTTAAAGAGTAATTTTAGTATAAATTAAAATATTATTATTTTTAATATTAATACTACTAATAATATAAACTTAAAAAAGGAACTTTATTTAAATACTTAAAGCTATTAATATTCCTTTAAACTATTTAATTAAAATAAAAAATACTTATAAAATTAAGTTATAATAAGTTTATAAAAAGTTTAGTATAAAATCTTTATATTATAGAATTTAATTTTAAAAGAGCTTATTTAAAAACTTTTATAGTAATAATATTAACTATATTTAAAAGCTAAGTATAAGAGAGGTAAAGTTTTTTTATAATAAAAGTAATAATTAAAGGGTTATTACTTAAAGAAAGAAAGAAAAAAAAAAGAAAAGTAAAGAGAAAAAAAAGAGAGTATAAGTAAAACAATAGGCTATAGAACCTATAGCTAACTAACTTACTAACTAAATAGGCTTATTATATATATTATAAGCTAATAAGTATTAAAGTAATTTATAATACTTATAATAAGTATTAGAAAGTGCTAAATTTATTATTAATATAGGTAATAATAGGATATATAGTTAAGGGTAAATTATACTCTTACTTATAGGCTAGCTTTACTTATAACCTTTAACTATAAACTTTAAGCATAAAAATATAGGCTTTTTATTCCTTTTTTTTTTCTTTTTTCTTTTTTTTTATATAAAAACCTCTTTTTTTTTTCTTTCTTTTTTTTAATAAAAAAGCTACTTTTCTCTTATAAAATAATATAATTATAATTCTCTTTTAATTATACTAATTTTTATACTAACTATTTTTTTTTCTTTTCTTCTTTTTTTATACTTTTACCCTTATTTTTTTTTATAAATTTTATTTCTAACTATTTAATTTAATAGAAAATATAAAGAATTACTAACTATATTCTAGATTTATACCTTAGAATATAATAATTTTAGAAGCTAATAATATTTACTACTTTACTATACTTACTTAACAAAATACTTTACCTTTTTTTATAAAACAAAAAGAATTTTTTAGCTATTATTAGAATTGCCCTTAACAGCATAACCTCAGTGGAACGGCATAACCTCGGGAAGGTCTGATTTATAGATGCTAATTAGGCGCATTATATAATTAGACCTACTAACCCTAATGCTAGTAAAAAACTCTATATATAATGCTACCTTCCTTAGTTTAGCTTTTTAGTATAATTATTAATATTAATATATTATATTTATAACCCTTTTTATACTAATGCTTTATTTTCCCTTTTATAACTTTTTTAAGGTTATATTAATACTAATTAGTAGTTACTATTAACTATAGATTTATAAGGTATTTTTTAATAAAAAAGAAATAACTTTTATAGTATTTAAAACTATTGTTTTTATATTAAAAAAAGTAGCTTTATAATAATAAAAGTATAGCTAAACTTTATTAAAAAGAATAGCTTTATATTTTAAACCTAAATACCTTTTCTATTTATTATAAAGAAATAAATTAGGCTAGGCTAGCCTACTAATAATAATATAGCTTTATTATAAATAAAAAATAAAATATAAGAAATAATTAAAAACTAAAGTTTAAAAGAGGAGAGAGCTTTATTAACTATTAGCTTAATTTACCTAATAAAGAATTTACTTTTAAAAAGGCTATGCTTATTTAATAATATTATTTTATTAAAATAGAAAGGTATATTTAAAAACCCTAACTTAATAATAATATTAATAATTATACTTAATAACTATATAGCTTATATTATTTAATATTATAAAAAGTAAGGCTAAAGAGAAAAAAAACTCCTTAAGAACTTTTAAAATAATTTTTATAACTAAACTTTTAAATACTTTAAAAAAATTAGAATATATATTTAAAGTAGCTTAAGGGACTTTCTATAAAAATATAGAATTTTACTTAATAAAGGCATTAAGGAGTTTATTATACTAAATCTTTATAAGCTTTTTAAGTATACTAAGGAATAAATTATAATACTATTTTTAGCACTAAAAATAAAATAATATTACTTAATTACTTATTACTTTACTATTTAATTTTACTAATAGTTAGCTAATTTTAAAAACCTTAAGAAAGACTATAATAAACCTCTAACCCTCCCTAAGAGTATAGTAATAAAAATATATTATTAAACTTTAACTAAAACCTTTATTTTACCTAGTAATAATAATATCCTTTTCTATATAATATAGGTATACCTTATTATAATAACTAATATTTAAAGGACTTTTATAAACCCCCTAGAAAATAATACCTAAAGTTCTTATACCTTAATAATTCTATACCTTTATAAAGCTCTTTTTATTAATAAAGTAAAATAATAAATAACTAAATTTATAGAATTTTTAGTAAGCTTAATAAAATTTATACTAAGGAAAATAAATATACTAATAAGATATATAACTTTATAACTCTAAAGGTTAATATTTTTATAAATAAATATAGAAAATATAATATCCCTTAAGATATATAAAATAAAGCATTCCTTATAATATTATTAAAGAATACTTTTATATACTATTTTAATAACTTAGCTAATAAAAACCTAACCTATTAAGAGCTTATTTAATAAATTAAAACTTACTTTAAAATTAAAAGTAATTAATAATTCTATTAAATTAAATAGAATAATATAATATTAAGAAAGGTTATTAATAAAAACCCTAATAAGTTTAAGCTTTAATACTTAAATATTCTTATTAATAGCTTTAAAAAAATCTATTATAGCCTTTTTAATTCCTTATTAGTAAATATATAACTATAGTAATAACTATTAACTACTATTAGTAGTATCTTTAAATACTACTTTATTATATTTAACTATATACTTACTTATAAAGGTATAATTAATAACTTAAGAAAATATCTTTATATAAATAAAATAATTATATTATTATAATAAATAATAAAAAAACTATTAAAAGAGAAAAATAATAAGGTTCTCTTTATAAATAAGCACTATAAATAGGTATAAGGCTTATATTTAGAGTAATATAACTATAAAAAACTTTAATTTCCTTAAAAATACTTTATTTATAGTAAAGAAAGATATTAGTTAATTAATTACTTTAAAATTAAGTAATAAAAGGCTAAAAAGAAGTAGTAAAAAAGTAATAAATATAAAAATATACTTATAAATAAGAAATTTATAGTATTTCTTTAAGCTTTTAAAGGTTTTTTTATTAATAATAATAATAAAAAGAAGTAAAAAAATATTAATAATTATATATAAAAGGTAGTAAATATATTCTTTACTTTTTAAAAAAATAAATAGTTTAATTAAAATAATAGCTAAATAATATATACTTAGTTTTTTATAACTAAGCTTAAAAATTAGCTTTAAAAGGATTATTTTAATAGCCTATAACTCTTATAGCTACTTAAAGACTAAGCCTTTAAATATAGTTTAGTTAGTATAAACTTATATAATAAACCTAATCTCTTTACTTCTTAATACTTTATTTTTAAAAAAAGATATTTTAAAAAGGTTTTTTAAGGAATTTTTTTTAATACTAATATAATAAGAATTTCTATAGCTAAATTAATATAAGTAAAAGCCTTATTAAAGCTAATACTATATTTAAAAATTAAAAGCTTTAAGTAATATAAAGTTAACTTTAAAGCTAGCTTAATTACTTCTTTTAGTATTCTTTATTTTTTAATAGTTTTTAACACTATTAATTTTTATATTCTTAGCTTAGTAACTCTATTTTTATATTATATTATAAATATAAATAGTATAGGTATTAAGCTTAATAACCTTACTAATATACTTATTTAAGGGAATAAAAAAGTTTTAATTATTAAAAAATAGGGATATCTATAGTAAACCTTATAAGCTAATAAAGCTATAGCTTTTTACCTCTTTAAAACTAAAATTTAATAACTTTATTATTACTTTAGCTACTTATTAATTTAAAGACTAGCTAAATTACTAAAGTAAGCTAGTAAAAATATAAACTATAAGCTTATTAAAAAACTTATTAATAAATACTATTAATACTAATTTAATAATAAGGCTTTTAAAAGGTTTAAATTCTTATTAAAGAATAATTTTAACTTTAACTATAAAATTATTATTAATATTCTATAAATTAATAAATAACTTATTTTATATATTATTAATATTACTATAGCCTTTTAAGCTACTTATTTTCTTAACTAAAAAAAGTAAAAGGTATATAATATATAAAATACTCTTAAAGAATACTAAATTAATACCTATTTAAGCCTTTTAAATTAAATTATTAGTAATATTAAAAAAAACTTTATTTTTATTAAATTTAAATATTTAGTATATTTTTTAGTAATTAATACTAATAAAGTCTTTATAAAGGTATACTATAATATTAGTAAAATAAAGAAATACTACCTTCTTTTAAAATAAGTATATAATATTATTAAAAAGAAGGTTAGTAATATACTAACTATTAATTAAAGGCTTTAAATAATAGTAAAAGTAGTTAATAATTTAGTAAGCCTTAATAGCCTTATACTAATACTATTTATCTTTAGTATATATCTTTATATAATAATAAAGTTACTACTAAGCTTATTAATAGCTTAAAGGGTAATAATACTATAATAAGCTACTAAGAAAGCCTATAAATACCTTATAAAATAATAATTCTAGAAAGCTATAAATACTTAAAATAAACTTAATACTACACTAGTTTACTAGCTTTTATTATAGTTTAATATATATATATAGTAAGAAAAAGAAAGCTAATATAGCCTTTATAAGCTTATAGCTATTATAGGGAAGACTTATACTATAAATATACTAAATAGCCCTATTAATTTCTATAGTACTATTATTAAACCCTATAAAATACCTATTAATAATACTTAAGTATTAAAGTTAGTAAGTATTATTAAAAATAACCCTTTAGTTTTTTAATTAAAAAATAAAGCTTTAATAATAAAAATAATTATAATAATTATTACTAAAGATAAACTACTAGGTTTTTACCTAAAGGGTAAAACTTTAATAGTAAAGCTAATTATTTTAAAGGCTATTAAAGCTTTAAAGAAATAAAGCTATCTAAAAAAGTATTTTATAGTAATACTTACTATAAAGATATAAAAAGTTAACTTTAATTATAAAAATAGGGAGAAAAAAGAAGGAAAATAAGGGATAAAATAAAAAATAAAAATAGTTTAACTCTATTAAAAAGAGAAAAAGCTAAACTTAATCCCTTTCTTAAGAATAATAATAAAGGTTTTAATTTAAATTATTAGTATTAAAAAATAGAATTAAAAAGAGAAGAATATTTAACTCCCTTAGAAAGAGAAAAAGATAATATTATAGAAGAAGTAAAGATACCTAATATTAGTCCCTTTATTAAGGATAATAATAAAGGTTTTTACCTAAGCTATTCTTATTAATAAATAAAACTAGAAAGAAAAGAAAAACTAATAATAGCTAGCTTAAACTATAATAAATATACTACTTATAATAGTGTATCTTTAGAAGAAAGGTAGCTAGGATTTTATAAAATATAAGGAGAATAAGAAAAGAGTATTTATATAAAAGAAAGTGTATTTTTATTAATAAAAAAGAAAAAAAACTTTTAAATTATAATTACCCTTAAAAAAAAAGGTAAAATTACTATTAAGAGTATACTATTTAAAGCCTTTAATAAGAAAGAAATTAATATATTATTAGTAAGAGATATATTTAAATTTATAGAGTTTAACCCTAAAAAATATAGAAACTAATGCCTTTTTTACTTATAAATAGTTTAAAAAGTTAAAGGCAAGGAAACCTCTTTACTATATAAGAAATTATATTTTATAATTTAAAGCTATAGTAATTAAGAGAAAAAAATAATTCTTATATAAATACCTATAATTTAATAGGCTAGCTAATAACTTATTATAGCGCTAGCCTTATTACTTATAAAAAAGAAAATTTTTCTCTAGCTAAGAGATATTACTTAAGTATATATATAATTATAAATAAACCTTAGCTAGCTTATTATTATAAAGCTTCTATAATAAATTAAATACCTTTATTTTAAAAATATAATAATAAAGGTAATTAAGCCTTTATATAGCATTATAAAGGTAAGTATATATTAGTAGGTAATATACTCTAATTACTATAAAGAGATATTAAAAATAGTTATTTTTAGCTATAATCTATGCTTTTTAATTACCTTTAAAGATAATAATAACTTTAGGCTTATTAAAATATAAATAAATAATACCCTTAGCCTTAGTAATATAAAGTTCTTTAATAAAGAAAAAAAAAGCTTTAAAGAGTAAGTTTTATAGCTAAACTAAAGTATATATTAAGTGCTAAGGACTTCCTTATCTTTAATAGCTATATTCTAGAAGACTATAATAATAATATAGTTAAGCTAAACTAAAAAGGCTAAAGTAAAAAGCTTATAATAATAAAAATTAAGAATAAAATAACTATAAAGAACTAATATATCTAATAATAAGCTTTTAAAGTATATATTTTAAGTATATACTAACTAGAGGCACTTTTTAACCTTTTTATAGTAGTATAATATTAAAACCCTAACTAAACTAATATAAATAAGCTTAATAAGAGAATAAAGTAATAAATTAAGAATTCTAACTAAGGGATTTACTATATTTTACTTAACCTTTAATTAATAGTATTATATATATTTATAAATAGGTTATTTATAAATAATAAAAACCTAAGCTTTTAAATTAAATTTATAATTATTTTAGGTAATAAAATAAAAAGTAGTATTAATATAGAATTTAAGCTTTATAAAAATATTATTATATATAGCTTAATAAAGAGTAAAAGAGTTATAAAAAGTGCTCTTACCTTTAAGCTATATAAAATAGTATAGGGTATAGATATAGTATATATACTAAGAGTTACTTTAAATATAATTATAAAGAAGCTATAAAAAGTATATATTTTAATAATTATTTATATAAACTCTTTTTCCCTATATAAATACCTTATAAAGCTAGAAATAATAAAGGAAAAATAACTTATAATTAATATTATAGCCCTTTAATAATTATATAAGCATTATAAGCTTATAGAAATTTAATAGATTAATAGAAATAATAATATTATAAATATAATAATAAAGGTAATACTAAATAAGGCTCTTAAGAGCTTTATTAATAATAATAAGATAAGAATTTAAGTAAAAGAATAAATAAAGAGAGAAGTAACTAATTAATAGGAATTAGTTATAATAAATAAGGCTATAAAGGTAAAAGAATTTTTATATAATTAACTTAGTATAAAGCTAGCTAATTAGGGATGTTTTTTTTTAATTAAGGGATCTATATATATTAATAATAATACTTTCTATTTTTATATATTTTTTTAGCTACTTTTTAGGCAATTCCTTTTTATAAAAAAAGAGAGAATTTATAAGTATTAGAATTACCCTTAATAGCATAACCTTAGTAAAATAGTATAACCTTAGGAAAGTCTAATTTATAAATACTAATTAGGCGTATTGCGTAATTAGACCTACTAACCCTAACGCTAGTGGAAAACTCTGCATATAACGCTACCTTCCTTAGTCTAGCTTTTTAGTATAATTATTAACACTAATATATTGTATTTATAACCCTTTTTACACTAGTGCTTTATTTTCCCTTTTATAACCTTTCTGAGGTTATACTAACAGCTATAATAAGGCTTTTTATATACTTAACAAAGTTTCTTTTATTTAAAAAGACCTAAATTTACTTTATAAGTTCTAGCCTTTTATTTTTATTCCTTAATTTTACTAGCCTTTTATTCCTATTTTAGTAAACTTTAAAATATTTAACTTAGACTATTATATTTATATTTTATTATTAAAGCTAAATATAAATACTAAATAATAAATAAATTATTTAAGGAATATATATAGTTTCCTTAGTAATATTATTTATAAAAACTAGCTTAATTAGTTTTAACTTTTTATAATAGTAAAGATTATTAAAAGAAAGCTTAAAGAAATTATTATATTTCTATTAATAAAAATCTTTATACTTAATAATTACTTTAATTATAATAGTTTTTATAGAGATTTAGCTATAGTAAGAATTTACTTAAGTAATTTAAACTATTTAATTAATATTTAATATAGTATTTTTTATAATATTTACTAATTATATAAAGATTAATATAGTAAATAACTTATTACTAGCTTTATATATTATAAGAACTATTAAACTTACTTTATTTTTAATAAAATATATAAGTATTTATATTATTTTAACTTTTATAAAAAATAGTATAAGTTTAGATTTTAAAAATTTATAAAAGTATAGAGTTAGATATTAAATAATATAAACTACCCTTTTTCTTTTAAAGCTATTATAGTTTTTACTTTTATTTAAATAGAAAAAATAAAATATAGCTATACTTACCTTAGCTTTTTTATTTATATACTTAAAGAAGCTATTAAACTATAATTACTTAAAATAATATTTAAAAGTATAGATTTTAAGAACCTTATAGGAGATATTATTCTTACTATTTTAATAGAATTATTTAAACTATAAATTTAATAGTAGCTTTTTATAAATAATATTCTTAATACTATATTTAATTATTTAAAAGCTTAGAATAAAACCCTTTAAGTATTAAAAGATATAGCTATAAATAAATTAAAATATAGTAATTCTTTTAGTAATAACCTAATAATTAGAGAATATTTTAATATCTTTTAATTTATATAATAAAAAAAAATCCTTTTACTTTATATTTTTTTATAAACTTTAAAAAAAGGAAATTTATTATTATATACTTTAAATAAATAAATTATATAATTTACTAATATAAACTAAGTAATAATATTTAATTTAAATTTTCTTTTTTTTTATTTTATTAAGCTTTAAAATAAAAGTTAAATTTTAATAGTAAATATATATTATAAACCCTTATTAATTAATAGGATAATTATTATTATTTAAAATTAATAGTAAATTATACTTACTTAAAAATAATATATTTTACTAAAAAGTTTAAGCTAATATAATTTTTTTAATTAAATAAATTAAATATTAATTAATTTTTTTCTTTAAAATTAAAGCTAATAATCCTTAGACTTTAATATAAAAAATAAAAGATTTAGTTCCCTTTTATTACTTATTACTATTACTATAAATATATTTACTTTAAGCTAACTCTTTATATCTTTTAAACTTAGTAAAAAAAGTGTTTTTATAGGCTTAAGCATTAAATTAAGTAATTTATTTTCTATTTAAAGTATTAAAAGCACCTTTCCTTAACTTTAATATAAAATTAAAAACTTATAAATATACTAAATAAATAAATAAATTAAAAAGAAAAATAAAAAAGAAAGATTTAAAGCTATAGAATATAATATAAATTTAGTATAATAATTTTAAAAGCTTTAAGCATTTAATTAAGGGAATTAGCTATAATATAACTAGTTTATTAAATTTATAGGCATTTAGTAGGATTCTTTTTATAATATATTATAATAAAGTGCTAAAGTAGTATAAATTAAAATAATAAGCTATAAAACTATAATTAAATTACTACCTTTACTTTAATAGAAGAATTATACTTAAAGGGCTATTTTTATTAATACTTTTATAAGTAAAATATTTATTTTAGTTATACCTTTTAAAATTATATCTAGAGATAGTTAGACTAAGATTAAGGATTATATTAAGGTAAAAATAATAAAGAAGGTTAAAAAGGTTAATTTTAAGGATAAATAAATAAAAAAGTAATAAAAAATATAGAATAAATAAGCTTTAAAATATTTAATTAAGATATAATAAATTGTTTTTTTTAGGGATATATTTATTTTTATTATTTTTTTAGTTTTTTTTACTTAAGCATTATAGGTTATAAAAATCTATACTACTTTTAGGAAGGTTTATATTAAGGGTTTAAATACCTTAGTAAAACATTTGCTTAATTATATAAAGAATATAAATATAGAGAAAAGGGGTGTTTATAAGTCTAAAAAAGCCTTAAAAAGAAGGTTATTTAACTAATTAGAAAAAGTATATAAATAGGTAGTTTTTTATTTATATAAGTGCTTTTAATAAGCATTATTATTAGTATAGCTAGCATTATACTATTTAATTAAGGTGCCTTTTTAATTTATAATTCTTTACTTATAATATTACTAAAATATTTAAAATACTACTAATTAAAAGTTCTATTTATATTTATTTTATTATTAATTATTTAATCTAGGTTCTTATAATTTATTTATTAACTTTATTTTTCTTCCTAACTATAGGTTATTATTATAAGAAAATCCTATATTTTGCCTTCTTTAAGATTTATATAACCTTTCTTTCTTAGTATATAGCATAACCTTTTAGGGTGGTTATTCCTAGCTAACACACTCGCAATAAAAACCTTTATAATTACTTATATTAATAATTACCTTCTAATAAGCCCTAATTTATAATATATTAAAGAGCTTAAAAAGGCCTTATATAAGGCCTACCCTATAGAAAATAGGGGCTCTATAGAGTTTTTCCTAGGGGTGTAAATTTAATAAGACTGTAAAAATAAAGCCCTAAAAATACATTAAAAATAGTATATTTAGGAAGCTTTAGCTTATTTTAAGCTAGAAAATTATAAAGTAGTTAGAATTCTAATATAGCCTAGTATCCTTAAGATTTAGCTTACTAAGCAGCTTTTAAATAAGGAAATTAAAGAATATTAGAGTATAATAAGGATTATTATATATTTAATGCTTCTTACTAGACTTAATATTACTTTTACTTTATAGTAGCTTTTAATAGCCCTAGCTAAGCCTTATTTAGAATACTTAAATATAGTAAAAAGCCTATTAAGGTACCTAATAGGTACCTAGAACTTAGCTATAATTTATAGAGGCCTTCCTTTTATAAATAAAGCTAAAAATACTAAAAAAGCTAGTTATAGCTTAGTAGGGTTCTATAATAGTAATTTTATAGGTAATAAAAGCTTTTCTAAATCTACCTATATATATCTTTTTAAGCTAGCTAGTAGGCTTATAAGCTAAAAAAGTAAAAAGGCTAGTACTATAGCTTTATTAACTATAGAAGCTAAATCTAATGCTATATATAAGACTTTTTATAAGCTTTAGTGGCTAGAAGGAATTTTTAAGGAGCTAAAGTTACCTATAAAGCCCTCTATATAGATTTTTTATAATAACTAAGGCGCTATAAAAACTGCCTATAATCTAGCCTTATATAGCTAAACTAAGCATACCCTACTAAAATTCTACTATAATAAGTAGTAAGTCTTAGCTAGGCTAGCTAAAATTGCTTATCTAAATACTAAAAAAATGCCTACTAATAGCTTAACTAAGCCTCTAGCTATCCCGCTATATACTATTTTCTTAGAACTTATAGGGCTTTAACCCCTATAATCCTTGCTAAAAATCACTAATAATGCCTAGCTAAAGGCATTAAAATAACTATAAAAACACTAGAAAAATTAAAAATAATTACTAAAATAAGCTAAAAGCATTCTTCTATCTTTAATAAGGAATTACTTAATAAAACTATATATAACTATAGTAAAAAGTTATATATTTTATAAAGCTATTTTATAGGGCTATTTATAATATATTTTATTTTTATTCTATTATTATTATTAGATTTAATATATATTTTTAATTAAATTTACCACTCTTTTTTAAGCAAGTATTTTTTTAAAGAGGGTATTAAAAATAATAGCTATTTTTAGGCCTTTTAGTTACTAATTAGAGCATATTATAAGGAATCTTTTAGGGCACTTTATAGTGGCTTTAGTTAACTAATGCGTTGCATTATGTATTATATTATATAAGCTATAAGGCTATATATTATACGCTATAAAGCTATATACTAAGATACTATAGCTATATAGACCTACTTTTTAGGACTTTTCTACCTCTTTTTTAACCTTAAGTAGCTATACTATATTTAATATATTATTACTATAGTCTATAGAGCTTAGTATAACTATATATATACTATAAAAGCTATAATTAAATTTTTAATTAAAGATTTAATATAAGCTAACTAACTATAAAGTAGCTAACTAAATAACTAATTAATAAAAGTTATAGAGAATATTATATAACCTTTAGGTTACTTACCCTATAGTATAACTTTAAATTAAATTTATAAAATAATAAGAAATTTTTAAAAAGTCTTATAATTAAAATCTTTATTACTAAAATTAGGGCTTTTTAATAATATATTTAGCTAAAAATAACTTTTTTTAAGTATATATTAAATTTTATTAAGTTAATAAAAGAAAAGGTATATTAGTAGCTAATTTATATAGCTATAAGTTTATTTTTTTATTTTTCTATATAAATAAATTATATAAAAAATAAAAAGTAGCTTATAACTACCCTATAGTAACTTAATTCTAATAATAGGGTTAAAAGGTATATAAGGGAGAAAACCCCCTTATAGCCTATAATTATACAGACTAACTAGCCTAGCTATTTATAATATAATGCAATTTACTACTATAAATAAAATAGATAAAAATCTAAGGAAAATTCTAGTAATTTCTATGCCCTAAAATTACTATATTTTATATACTAAAAGTTATATATTAAGCTTCTAATATTAGAAATAGGCCTATAGAGCAATTTATAGCGCTGCATAGGGCTCCTATCCGCTGCTTACTAAGCCTCACTACCTTAGTACACAGAAGGCAAGATCCTCTATAAACCCCTTATTTCTAATATATACCTTTTTATCTCTTCCTAGGTAAAGATAACTATACCTTTCCTTATTCTTACTATTTATATAGCCCTTTTTTACTTTAAAAGTAGTATACCCTTATAATAACCTTATATGCTTATTTATTTACCTATTTATAATAGCTTTCTATATAGTATTTATTCCTTGCTTTAAAGGTATAGAAGCTAATAAATTTAATAAGAAATACTATAAAGGCACTTATAAAATATTAATAAATCTTAGTAACCTATAAAAAATAGCTTAATTTAGTAGCCTTAATAATACTACCTAGCCCTTTTATTTCTCTTTAGCCTTAGTTTTTAAGCTATATAAGTCTCTATAGCTATATTAGCTAATTTAAAGCAGTTTTTAATAAAACTTCCTTCTTTATAAACTTTACTAATTATACTATATTCTTTAGTTAAGGGGAGGCCTAGAATAAGCCCTATATTTTACCTAATATACCTTAGAATTTAATATAAAGGCCTTACTTTAGCTACCTAAAGATATTACTTATAATATTAATATAATATTTATAAGGTATACCCTTTAGGTATATATATACTTATCTCTTAAGGATATCTTTAGTATTTAAAGTAAATATAATATAACTCTTACTATTTATAAAAAGTACCTATAAGTTTTTAATTTCTTTATAACTTTAATAAAGAATTATAATAGCTTAGTATTATAAAAAAATATACTAATTTATATAAGTAATAGCTATAGTTATAGTATTTTTATTTACCTTTACTTATAAAATATTATAGTTTATTATAATATAATTATAACCTTTTTTATAAAGCTTAATAAGCTAAATAGCTACTTAATATAGCTAGAAACTATAATAAATAGTAAAATATATATAAATAAAACTTAGTAGAACCTAAACACTATAAACTTTTATAAGGAAAGAGCTAAACTCTATAAAGCTATAATATATTTTTATAATAATATATACTTTATAAATTTCTAAAGAGAAGTATAAAATATAATTAAAAATTTAAATATTAATACCCTTAAAGCTATAGATACTTATAGTAAATAGTAGATTTTTAAATTTATTTTTCTAAATTATATAGTAACCTATAGTCTTAGTTAGAATATTTACTTTATTATAAGCTATAATATTTAAGCCTTTATATTACTAAAGGATTTTATTAAACCTAATTTTACTAATAGTTTAAATAATTATATTAATAATAAAAAAAGCTTAATAAATAAAGATTTTAATAAAAATAATAATAACTTTAATAAGGAAAATAATAATAAGTTTATAAAGAAAAAGTCTAAGGATTTTAATAATAATAATAATAATAATAACTAAGTAGCTACTATTTATTTAGTATAAAAAAATATAGTATTATAATATACTTAATGCTTTATTTAAATATAGAATTTTACTTATAAGTAGCTAGGCTAAAAATAACTAAATAGCTATAATATAATATAGAATATAATATAAAAATAAACTATATAGTACTTAACTAGATTTTTATAATATTTACTTATAATAAAAACTATAATATTTAATAAGGGTTAGGCATACTATAAATTAATAGAATTAGAATTCTAATTTTAAAGATAATAAAGTTATTAAGAATTCTAATAAAAAATTTATAAATAACTATATACTTTATAGTTAATATTTTCTTTTTTAAAGCTTAAAATAAGCTAAATCTTTTCTATAAAGAGAGAACTTATTATATAGTAAAATAGGTTATAAAATTCTTCTTTATAAAGAAAGAATTCTATATTTAAATAAAAAAAGATAACTTTAACCTTATATATACTTAACTATCTAACTATAACTTATATATTCTTTACTTTATAACCTTATAACGTTCCACACATATTACGTAGAACCTAACAACTTACGTGTAGTATTTAGCACGTAACAGTCATAGTCTCTAGAGAAAGACACATAAAAGGGAGAATTCTATAAATCCTCCGCTAAATATAATAACTTTAACTCTCTCTCTCTCTATATATATATACCTAACTATAACTTATATATTCTTTACTTTTATAACCTTTATAATGCATTATAAATCCTGCTAATGCCTATGCTTACGTGCTGTATTCTAGCACGTAACACTTTTAATTAAATACATTATCTTTAACTTATATATCCTTTATTTTTGAAGTTCTTATAATGCATTTTAATGCCCACATTTGCATACTATATCTAGCACGTAATAATAACCCTTATAATGCATTATATAAGTACTTATACTAAAACTATTTAGTGTAACTTATTTATAATAGAGCTAGTAAGCATAATAGTTTTCTTTGTATATAATACTAAAGCAATAATTTTAGATAAAAGAAAAAATATAAAAACTTAATAAAAACTTTATCTAAGATAACTCTAATTTTATCTTAATTAAGCTAATAAGTGTAAGACGCTACCTTAGATACTAGTCAGAGCTAGCTAGGGATTGCTAAGCTCTAAAGTATATATACTTTGTTAGAAAATCCATGATTTAACATAAAAAATTTTAACAGAGCCCCAGATAGACGTAGTAAAAGAAGCTACTCCTAATATGTACAAGTATACCTACCTACTTACTTACCTAGGCGCCCTTTGTGATCCGTATTTAAATTACACCTAGTTTTACCTTAGGGTCTAATCCACAAAACAGCACAAACTTTGTGCGCAGAAAAAAACATAATAGTAGGACGCTCTAAACTCTTTTTATTAGTAAAACTCTACTTAATATTATAAAATGCTATTATAAACTCTATAAAAGCCTATTTATAAGGTTTTTTATATACTATACTAGCTAGGGCTATATAAATACCTATAATAGGCTTAAATACCCTATAAAAAATAAATTTTACTTAAAGTTTATACTTTAAAATATAATTTATAAAAAGGTATTATAAACTTAGTATATATATTACTTATAAAGTTTATACTTATTATAATAGCCTTTCTAGGGAAAAATTACCTACTATTAAAGTGCTTTATTATTAATAATAATAATAATAATCTTATAATTATAGTAGTAGCTTTAGCTATATATAAAGTGCTAATAATAATAAAAATAGTTCTATATTAGCTATATTATTAGTATATATATAATAATAGTAATCTAGATATAAGGGATATAATAGAACTTCCTAGCTTTAAGGGTTATTAATTATTGCTAATAACTTTATAGGAATTCTATAAATAAATTATTAATATACTAAATACCCTCTTTTTAAACCTTTTTAAAATGCTAAAGAAAACTTTCTTTAAGCTCTATTAATAGCTTTATACTAATATATTTATTAGACCTTTATACTATTAGTTAATATAATAAAAAGTTATAATATTTCTCTAAATCTATACTTATAATAAGCCTTAAAGGAATACTAGGTATTAGTTTTATTTAAGCTAGTTATTAATATTTTAAATATTTAATAAAATAATTAATTTAATAAGAAAATTATACTAAACCTTTATTTATTTACTAAAGCTAGATTTAATTTTACTTACTATAGAGTTAAATAATAAATTCCTTTAATTTAATAGTATAATTAGGGCTTTAAATAATACTTATATTTTAGTATATATTTTAACTAAAAAGTAAAAAAGGTTTTAATTAAGAAAGAATAATATCTTATAAAATATACTAATAGCTATTAGCTTTAAGTAATTATTTCTTTATATACTAGTAAGTACTAAGGGTTTTATTAATAATATAACTTTATTATAAATTAGGTTTTTAAAGTTATTTATAATTCCCTTTTACTGTGTTTATATTAATAATACTAGTTTTAATATATATTAAAGCTTAATTATACTATATTTAAAGGTTTAGAATTACTTATAAAACTAATAGCTTACTTATTAGTACCTTTAAAACTAAAAAGAGCTTTATAATTATTAGTACTTATCTTTAAAAATAGTTATTAAATAGGTTTTTAGGTAGTATAAGTAAAAGTTTAAAATAATTTACTATAATGCTATTAAATACTTATTTTCTATATAAATTAAAATAATCTATATTATTATAGCTTTATATAACTTTATTAAATTAAAAAGAAAAGAACCTTATAAATTTAAAGAGATAATAATAATAGTAATAAAAATAAATAAATATAAAGCTTTTGCTTTAGCTATAATTTAAGCTAATTAAGTTAATAACTTATATATTAATATATAAATTTAAAGGTAAATTACTAAGTAGCTTTAAAGATAATAAAAATAATAATAAATATTATTTAAGATATATAACTTTAATAGAATTAATAGTATTATTAATATATTAAAAAAAGTGCTTAAAAGTGCTATTTTATAAGGTAAAAAAGTAAAAAGTAAATATAATATATATATATATTATTAGAATATCTTAATAACTTTATAAATTTAATACTAAATATTAAGCTTAATAATAATATTATTTTTAATTTATTACTTCTTTATATTTAATAAAGATAATAAGCTTTAAACTATAGAATTTATTAGGTTTTCCTTTAACTATATTATAACCTTAATTATAGTAAGTAGTTTTAGCTTATTTTAATAAGAAAAATAATTCCTTATTATCTTTTTTATATTATTTATATTAAAAGCCCTTAGATTTATATTATATTACTTTTTACTTTTTAATAATAATATAAAGGCTTTTAATATAATATTTATAAGCTTAGATATTTAAGCTATATTTTATTACTTTTATAAACTACTTAGTAACTTATTTAGCTATATTTTCTTAGGTATAAGTATTAAAAAGGTATTTTATAAAGGTAAAGAAAGTAAGAGCTAAAAACTTTTACTAAGGGTATTAATATTTTAAAAGGTTATATATACTATAGTATATAAAGGGCTAGAAAAAGAGTTTTTTTCTTTATTTTTAATACTTATATTATTATATAAATTAGTAAAGGGCTTTAAATTATTTTAAATATTAAATATACTATTATCCCCCTTATTATTAAATTTATTAAAACTATTTAATAATTCTTTAGCCTTTTTTTATATTATTTTTATAAAGCTTTTATTATTATTTACTTTAATAATTCTATTCCTTATTAATATATTAAAAGTAAAGATCTTTCCCTAGCTAAAGAATATAATAAATTTATTTATTAAAAAAGATTTCTTTATAATAATACTTTTAAACCTTTTATATATATTCTTAATAAAGTATTTAGCTTATTTATTTATATAAAGTCTTTTAATTTTTTTATTATAAGTTATATTAAATTATAACTTTATAGTATAAAAAGCTTATTAAACCTTTTTAAGCTACTTATAATAGTTTTTAATAGCTTTTATATACTATAAGTAGCTATAGAATTTATACTTTAAAAAGAAAAAAAAGCCCTTAAAAACCTTTTTTAAAATACTAATTTTATTATTATTAAGCTACTAATTATACTTTACTTTAAGTAGTAATTTAAATAAAAAAAGAGTTTTTTTATTAAACTAATAGGTTTAGTTAGAATTAAATGCTTTAGTTTATAAAGGTTAAGGTATAATATTAATAGTTATATAAATAATAAAGGGATTTATATATAAATTATAATAAAGCTTAATTTATAGAATAAATACTATAAAATATTATAGTTTTAAAAAGAAAAAAGTAGTAAAAATAGTAAAAAAATAAGCAAAACTAATTTTAAGGGGGGCCTAGATAGTATAAAGTAAATGCCCTATAGTAATCTATATATAACTTATACCGGATTAAGTTAAGCACAAAGTTTGTGCCGTTTCGTGGATCAGACCCTTATGCACACACGTTGCACCACCATTCGTGGATCACTGCCGAATAAGCTCATCACAACATTGTAGCCGAGAAGAAACGCTCCTCTTGCAACGCACTTTCAGCCTCCACACAAGAAAGAAAAAAAAAAATGGCCCATCAGGAATCTCTAGCAACAAGCGGCGACGAATTCGCGGCATATTATCTCCAGCAACTTACGCAAGAGCTGTCCAATGACGTGGACGAAGTCAGGGTTGCAGAGGACTTCAAGACCGACTCTGTTTCGTTTCTTGTCCATGCACTCAGGCAAGGGTCTTCGCAGCTTTCATCGAGTGTCGCGACGGTTGCCGCCGGGGATGCAAGCACCGCATCCTGATGCACGAATCGCCCTTGGGCCAACAGCATAGCGTCGATCTGCATTGCTGAAGCGTATGCCTACTTTAATTCTGTTGGACATCAAGCGATTGCACGATACACCGACACTGCGTTCGACTGTCGCTGCCAGTATGAGATCGATTGGCCGCACATTCCTGCTGTGTCGTCTACTTTGGAAACAGTCACTATTCACCAAAAGAATGCATAAACCTCACTACGATGAATCTGGTTCGCATCGCGTCTTACAACACGAACTACTGCGGATTTTATCTCGCCAGTCATCCATGCTCCTCCAGCTACCTAGATAAAGCCGGCATCACACGGTACACCACTTGCATAAATTTGCTCATTCGAATGATTGAAAAGCTGCTTTGATTCAGACTTGGTTATTGTAGCCGATCGAAATGTTAGCACAACTTTTTTCAACGCGACGTCTCAATTCAGTCATGATGGTATATCCACGAACATTCCCCAGAAGACGCAGCACTTTGATGGTAACACTAGGCACTCTGGAAAAGTAGTACGAGAGTATATACCATGAAATGATTCACACTTGGTTAGCATAGTTCACCGCTCTACAAACGTCGTGTACGACCGATCATACATATGCATTCATGTGTACTCCATCCTGCGCGAGCGCGTTTCTCTGTGCAGGGCCCAGCCTTTGATTGCAAGAACAATCATTTGCCAGGCCATGAGCAACTCCGCTACCCCCACCGTGACCGTATACATTACCGTAGCGTCTATCTCGTAATGAATCATGCCATTAATCGTATCGGAGCTCTGGAGTCGACGATTGGAAATTTCACATCAGCTCATGTTCCACGTCTTGACTCCAGGATGTGTTCGCAACTCACACTCGCCATAAATATAAGACCACCTGCAATGAGGCCAAAGGAGACCAACAGCTCAGTTGGAGGTCGGGATGGCAGAACCGAGGCAGGGGGTTGAAGGTATAGAAGAAGGTAGGTCAGCCCTCTGGCTAACGAGGCGCCCATTAACAGGTATCCCCACTGTCTGTGTAACATGGTGGATGTACTCGTGGATTGATGATGAGAGCTCATCAGAAAGCCAAGCAGCAAAATGACAAGTGCAGGGATAGGGTTTAGTGGGATCCTATGCGCTTCCGAGGCATGACATTTCTCAGGCGTGGGCTCATCGGGCGATGGGAGCGAGTACACACCGCGCACCGCTGTGTCCAGGAAGTTTTGTATGGAAGACGACTCGATCATCATGCCGCACTGTAGAATGGATCAGTTCTGGCGGTGTCAGGAGACGCAGAAGCAAAGCAGACACGATTCTGGCACCACCAGCCAGTTTTGACAGCTTTCGTGTCACACCGGACTACGCCAAATCGTCGGGACTTGTTGGTCCACAGACAGACTTACCAAACCACCGCCTATGAATAGCACAGTAATAGACAAATGTTCCAGATCCTGAGGGCTCCATTGCTCACCCCAGCCCCCGAGGTGCTCAAGAAATATATTGGTCGCTCCATATATGAAAATGAGACCGCTTTCGACAAACTCGGCCGAAGGACGCCGCCATGACCGACGTCTATACACGACAGGCCGGACGTTCCAGGCCCAGCCCAGTTCTGCAAAGCTGCCCGACCAGCGACCGAGAGTGAACAAGCCAAGCCAAAAGAAGACGCCTCCCTTGATCCAGTGAGCCAACCCACTGTATATCGCCTGGCCCTCCTGTTTGCGATGTGTTTCGGTCAGAAATAGGTTTCCAAACGTTGAGCATAGAAGCCATATGTGTAACGGCGTCAACTCACAAAGAAGCGAGCGAGGGTCGCTACCCCCGTCGTTATAGCGATGAACCCAAATGGCAGAATGAGCCTGTCCATCACGCGAGAGCAGATGACAAGATACTTCCATGCCCGGCATGAAACGACACGAGCCGCTTGGTTCGCCAGGGTCAATCTTGTGGGTGATGGCAGCGCCAAGGCAGCTTCTGTGCTCGAGTTTGGGTTGCTTCCCGACGTTTCACTTCCTGAGCTGGTGCCCGGTTCGCTGTCAATGGAAAGACGAAACAGCTGTTCATTTCCATCGCGACTCGGGAGCAACTCGATTTGAGCCGTGTCGGAATCGGCTGTGCGTCCATGGGCATGGTGATGGTGTTTTGGAAGGCCGGTTGGCCCCATTGAAGCCCCGGCCAACCATCCCGTTGCGTGTATCAGAAACTGCGCCAGCACAACAAACGTGACAATCCACCCAATCTTAGGGTGGGAATTGTTGGGATAAAGGTCAGATGTCTGCCAGTTGTAGGCAGATGCAAAAACAACGGCGAGTGTATGAATCACGATAAACGTGGTTCGAGCGGTGAAAGCCAAGTTGGATCGCACAATTGAGAGCATGACTACTGAGGATTTCGCAACACTGTCAGTCATTCATGGCAAAGACGCAACTCACAACGGACCGGGTTTTCCAATGAAAAACGCGTCAAGTGTAATCTTTTATATACTCACCTACGGGCAAGATGAGTACCCACGACACTACCGACATCACTATATGGGCGATGAGGATCGGTCGGCCTTCGAGAAGGGCAAAATAGGTAGGCAGATGGATCTCTTCAGAATCAGCCAAAGACCCGTTTCTACTACCTGTGATTATATCTCCATGGTCACTTTGTTTCATTTGCAAGTCTTGATAAGCAGCTCCCAGCTGCGCAAGCAAAACCACATTCATGACCATGGCGGTCATTATGTTTAAATACGCAACGCTGGAGACTTCCAAGCTTCGCACAACAAATAAAGCGGGCGGACAAAGGGAAAAATATTGATCTTTCTGTCCCGCTTTGCTATATTTGCACTTTTTTGAAACGTCGCCTTGTACTCTTAGATCAGCTTCTTGCTCGTATGAATCTGGCGTGTCCTCGTAGAAGAAATGTTATGCGAGACTCTTTCGCGAGCCAGAACGAAGCTATTTTCGACACTCGTGTGTACCAACCAGCTAATTTAGGGTCCGGACTTTTGATGTTACGATACGCTTGAGCGTATTGAAAGGCAATGTGGCAAGAGAGGTTTGCTCAAAGGCGAGAGCTTCGTATTGCTACAAAGAATATGTTGGTTGCTGTTGCAGGAAGAATACACCAAGTACACCAAATTAAGAGGCGATACATGGCAAAGTTGAGAAACTCTGTTTTGACTGCTCCGCGACGTCACTATATGCTGTAGGACAGAAAGCCATGTGCCACAAACTACTCGGATTATATAGAGGCTGCTTGGAAATCACGTCCATCACGTCACTGTCGACAACAGTCATGGCTGAGGCTTCCAAGCCAAAGAGTTGCAATTCGATGCTCGGGTCGGAAGACGTTGGAGGCGTCACCAAGTTGTGCCGGAAAAGCGGGCGAGACAACGCCACGAGGCGTGCGCTGTTCAGAACGACGTAGACTCGGCTCGCACTGTTACCCACCAGTATAGAATTCAAACTCGGCCATTTTCCGTTCATGTATGTCGCTATGGTGTTACCTAAAACGGCGGTGACTGGTCGACGAACTGCTCTGATGAGGAGGGGTGGCGTATGGGTATAAATGGAAATAAAGGAAGCATGTGCAAAACCATGGTGAAAGGCCATCTCTCGTACACGTGTATATGGCCTTCATTGAGAGATACGACTTGATATTTCTTCTCAAGGATACGCGAGGAAAAAAAAAAACACAAAATGGAAAGGAAAGCAGAACGGCAACAGGAGTAATAATAGTGCCAATGACGACGCGGATGAACTTCAAAGGAGTGATGCGTCCCTAGTCAATCTCCAATGATTCTGATCAATTTGAATTACCAGGCCATCTTGACCCAACTTCTCGAGGATTTGTGAAATGCCTCTGCCCGCAGCTGGATGCAGTTCGGCGGGAACGTCGCGGTAAATGGTTTTGACCAGGTCCATCACCGACCACTCAGCCTCTTCGGGACACGAACGATTTGAGGCCCTCATTGTCTGTAGAACCTGTTCTATCCGTGATTGTCGATGCTCAATGTACGACGTGATCATACCTGGACCGTCTTCGAGAACAGGTCCGTGGCCAGGGTACGCTTTGCCGGAAAACAGACGTTGCATTTTTTCAAGGCTCCGGAGATAGGCTGACATGTCTTCGAATACACTGGTGCCGTGGCCGAGAAGATTGTCAGCGGTGAACATGGCGTCTTCCTGGGCCAAGACAAAAACCATGTGGTCTTTTGTATGGCCCGGGGTGTGGAACGCCGTCAGCGTCACACCATGAGCGGTGAACTGTTGGCCATCCGATATGCCTCGCTGCCCAGCTGCCGGTTCATGCTTATAGATAATGGCGTCCGGAGCCACGGAGAGTAGATCGGGGATGCCGCCCGTGTGGTCATGATGCCAGTGGGAGATGAGAACAATGCCCACTGATGCCTTTTCTTCTGCCAGCGTTGACTTGAGCGACGAGATCCAGCCTGGTTTCCCTTCGCCCGTGTCGATGAGAATCCTGCGAGGGCCCGCGCCTAGTAAGTAGGTGTTGGTTCCCTGTAGCGTGAATTTGCCTGGATTGTTGCCCAGAATGCGGATGCATAGCGGGCTGAGCCGTTGAACCTGGGGGAGCGTAGCGAGATGAGTGGCCATCCTTCTTGAGAGGCTTGTTGCTGTTACCAAGCGTGTCATGCGATTCAATGTCAGGGTGGTCTCAAATGAAATGGGTGGGTGGGTGATGGATGGGTCATGAGCTGGTCACCCGGGTTGTGCTGCCAAGAACATACATATGTATGTACATGACGTGGTGTTTTTTTGTTTGTTAAAAAAAAAAAAAAAAAAAAGGATATAATAAAGAATTAAATAAATAAAACAAACATTAGAAGCATCTAGCAAGGGGCCCCACAAGTTAACACATCTCTCACTCCGGGAAGCTACAGCTAGCTACTTTACCTTGCAGCCCTCCCCATTTGATCTACATGCCTCGTACAGACTCCGTTCTAGATGTCTTGTGTTGTGGTTTTTGCATCGATTAATGCATAGACTCGGTCAGTTGCGATTTGAGACTCTTTCCAATCTCATATGTAGCTAGACTCGCAGGTTTGCAACGATTATAACAGCTCTCTTCTTGAGTTTCCAACCATTTAAGCCGATATTTCTCACAACATTTGGATTGCCATTCTACTTTTTATTTCTTCTTCTTTCTCTCGCTTCTGTCTTCTCTCCTTTTCTTCTTCTTTTCTCTTTTCTCTTTCCCCCCCCGGCACGGTGTGCCTCGAAGCTCTTCTCCAAAACTTGCCTCGACGAGAGAAAGATAAAGAGCGCCACCATTGAGTAGAAACCAGCGACCCCTGAGGAAATGAGAACGGGGGCATGAACGATTGCTACCGACCATATTCGTCGACTGATCCCGAATAAGACAACCCGCCGCTCCTCGCCTCTCATCCCCTCCGCCCTTCCACTCTCACTTCTTGGTCACCACATGGCGAGCTGCCGAGACGAGAAATGTCGACTGACTTCTGGGCCGGTTATATCAGTGGAGTTGTAGGCATACTCGTGGGAAATCCATTGGATATAGTCAAGGTTCGATTACAGGCTGGTCTGGCTGCCACCAGTAGTTCACTCTGTCAAAGAACTGCGGGCTTGACGGCTGGAGCGGCTGCTCCAGTTCTAGGATATGGTGCTCTCAATGCTCTTCTTTTTGTATCATACAACCGCTCAGAATCCGCACTCCAGAAGGCGCTATTCCCCCAGCAGAGCCTCGTGGCCACTTGGCTTGCAGGAGCAGCTGGCGGACTCGCAACTTGGGTTGTAAGCGCGCCAACCGAGCTCATCAAGTGCCGAGCGCAGACTTCAGACTCTCATCATTCCAGTTGGCGTGTTGTACGGACCGTTTGGCAGACACGAGGTCTGCGCGGCTTTTATGTTGGCGGTTGGGTAACAGCCATCAGAGACGCTGTAGGCTATGGGTTCTACTTTTGGTCATATGAGCTGGCTCATAAGCACTGGCCATTCAGGACGGAGAAACAGGGACATGCCTTGCGCAACGACGTTCCCAAGGTCTTGCTTTGTGGCGGATTCGCAGGTGTTGTGTCGTGGGCGAGTGTCTTTCCACTCGACACAATCAAGACACGTCGGCAGGTTCAACAATCGCGTCTCCCATCTGGAAATTCGACTTCCGCTGGGCGTGCCGGATCCAGAACTCTTGGGTCCTGGGAGACTGCACGCGTATTATTTAGAGAAGGCGGACTAAGCATCTTCTTCCGCGGTTTGACTGTATGCAGTATTCGTGCTTTTGCTGTCAATGCAGCACAATGGGCGGTTTATGAATGGATCATGATGGAATTTTCCCAAGGCCAACAGCAAAAAGACTTGCCGGACTCCAACATATTGTTGACAAATAAATAGTAAAATCAACGACTTGACATGTAAACTAGCTCAACGTTCCGAGGAAATACTGCGATGCATTAAGCGCAACATGTTAATAAGACACCCATCAATACAGCATGCCGGCCTACTATCTCATGCCACTTATGCAGCGCATAGGTGGAGTTAGGTTAATGCACATATTATAGTAATGCTACGCTAGGCAAGGGTTAGTGTAGTAAATACTATTCTTTATTTATTTCCCTTTATAGATCCTTTACTAGTATATTAGAATAGTATTTGTATTATTTTATAATTTAATATATACTTAAGCGTGTTCTTAAAACCTTAGGGGACTTAAAGTAGCTACTTATTAATGTAAAGCTATATATAGCTTTATATTTAGCTTTGCATACTTAGCTACCTATTTTATAGCATAACTATCTTGAATATCCCTTTGGTGCCGAGATAGCTACACCTTCGTACCTATCCATTATTTTTTCGTACCTTATTTAATAAGAGTTAAGAGAATATAGATAGGTACAAAGGTGTAGCCTTCTCGGTACCAAAGGGATAGTGAATAAAATGGATAATAAAATGGGTCTGTACAAAGGTTTAGGCTTCCTAGCACTTAAGTGATGGGTATACCCTTTAAGTGTCTAAAAGTGCCACTTAGGTCACTGCTAGGATTATAGACTAATAAGACTATATATAGAGTACTTAAGATTGATATTTAAGCACTAAAATAGAGGTCCTTAAGACCTTATACACTATAAAAGCTATATTTTGTATTTAATATTAGTTTAAAAAGTAGCTCGCATGTACTAGTGTAAATGTGTGTTTCGTGAGATCGTTGGCTTCTTTGGACACCCGAAGGGATCAATAGTACCAGTCGTTACTACACTCTAATCCTTGAATGATTTTACAAAGGTACAAGCCCCCCACCTTAGCAGGCGAATACACGTGACCTTTTGCACAGCCGTTAGTAGGGGTCCCTGTAATATAGCAAGGGACCTATAAGTACTTTTCCCTCCCTATAAAGTAGGTAGGGACTAATGTACTTGTAATTTCCGGGGTGCTACCTGATTGGTCCGATGACCCCCTGCAAAGTCATTTTGTAAAATCATTCAAGGGCTCGAGTGTAGACAAACTCTACCTCGCCTTGCAGTTGTCCCTGTTCCATCCCTCACGTCCTTGTAATTCACATGCCTATTGACATTCATCATTTAATCACTCACTACTGAGTAGCTACTTAGTAATTGGTCAGAGCTTGGCTGGGAATGAGCGTGAGGTCGGGTAGCTTTCTGCTCAAGACCCCTTGCCACCTTTTCACCTCGAAGGAATCCCATTCGCTGCGTGGTGCCCCCTCGTTCGAGCTCGTGGCGCGTCTGTTTTTTCCCCCCTTCTATCGACCTGCTCTGGGCAAGCTTTACCCCATTGTCCTCCCACACCTCTCCGACGCGACCGCCACCATCCCGATTCTGACTTTTGTTGCATCTAGCTTGCATTTATGCGAGAATATTTTGTTTGCTGACTGTTCCGCGCGCGCTCTCTCTCTCCCTCTCCCAGACCCTTCGTCTCTCGTCATATTCCCGACCATTGCCCGCTGCCTGGCTTGAGCTACCCTCCTTCTGTTGAGACACACGCCCGCCTTTCACCGAGCATCGGGCACAAGGCCTCGTTGTCCGTAACGCTTAGACTTTGTCATGGGTACGTCCTGCCTCCCCTCCTTCCCTCTTCTCTGTTGCATCTTCCCGCGTCTCTTGCTTCACACCATCAACAACGCCCATGAGAAAGAAAGCTTGCTTCTAGCTTTTGTCCCTGTACCATGTGAGCTTTCCTTTGACAAATGCGATTTTAAATCTGCCTCTTCGCCTGCCTTCTCGGCATATTGGGAACCGCTCATGTGCGATACAGTTCAAATGTTATCACAACAGCAAGTTGATGTGGTTGCCTGGGTACTCGAAGATATTTGATTACCCTGGCAGAGTGTCTTTACACAATTACTTTCACCTATCATACTCGCATTTCCTCATGCCACTGCATTATCACAAGCCCCCCTTGCTTGCTTGTTTTCCAATAGCTTTCCCTTCTCACCAGACGGGTTTCCTGGTACAACCCACATTATTCTTGCCCATTTTTGTTTCCCCTTTACGATCCTCACCGTGTCATTTAATGCCTCTCTGCAGGCCACACGTGGCTATCTAGGCACACATCTAACGTCTTTTCTATGATTAGCTGATACAGGCGATACCTATCGACCCGTAAGTCAATCTGCCTGCATAGCGGTTTTCCTTTTCTGTTATCGTCTGTCTACCTTTGACCACCGATCCGTTTCGTTCGTGATATGCTTTCTCACCGAGCATGGCAAAATCGAATCACGGGTATATGCGCAAACCGAATTACATATTAAGTGTTGTGTGTTTTCTTGCGTTATGTATACCAGACTGGCTTTCTCAGAATGGAGAGAGGATGATTCTTGCACATGTGTTGTTCCTCTGGGGAGATTGCACGACGAGAAATTTTCCTTGCGTACGGCGCTTAGTTTCCCCAAGTTCAGCGGGTTGCATAATCCTACCGCCGTCTTCCCCTTGCCCCGAACCTTTTCTGCCCTTTGTACACTTTTTCATTACCAGAAAGCTGAAATCCAGAGATTAACACGTAAAAAGCGAGAGAGGTCTAGATCACCCCGCCGACGCTCTAGAAGCCCAGGTCGACAGTCCCGAAGACGCTCATTCTCTCCTCGTAGCCGGTCAAACAGCAGAGACGATTTCCGTCGCGGCCGTGATCGCTCACCCATGACTGGAACGGGGGCCCCAAGTGGAGGAACCAGTGCAGGCTACGGTGGACAAGCATCGCACCGATCGTACGAGGAGCGAGCCGTAGCGAGAGAACAAATGATGAGCAACATCCGCGAAACATCACAGCAAGACCGCCGCGTCTATGTTGGAAATCTTTCTTATGATGTGAAATGGCACCATTTAAAAGACTTCATGCGACAGGGTAAGACAATTTGAGAAGTCACAAATCAATGGTGAGCGGAGCTGACAAATACATTTGCAGCCGGAGAAGTGCTATTTGCGGATGTGCTGCTTCTTCCCAACGGAATGTCGAAGGTGGGCTTTGTCATTGGCTGGCGTTCTATTTTTTCTTTTGTTTGCTTGTTTCGTTCTTGACTCTTTTTCTATTTTTTTTTTCACGCCTCCCCTTGTTGGTTTTGATGGATGGCTGGGTTGACGGGTCTGGACAATGTCCTGGGATGACTGTAGGGTTGCGGGTAAGTTCCTAATTTTCTTGTGAACTCGTTGGCATTGAGCAAGCACTTATTTAGAAACCACAGGATTGTGGAGTATGCAACGAGAGAACAGGCTCAGCAGGCTGTTGCTCAGCTCAGCAATCAGAACTTGATGGGTCGTTTAGTCTATGTTCGAGAGGTAGGTAGTACCCAAATCCTCCTTGATGTGATTTTCGCTCATAATTACAATAGGATCGTGAGGCAGAGCCTCGATTTACTGGTGCTCCCGGTGGCAACCGTGGCGGATTCGGCGGAGGTGTGTCTGGAGCTTTCAACAACAATCAGGGAGGCTACGGTGGCGTTTCCGGCGCAGGTGGCCGCCAGATCTATGTTGCCAACGTTTGTCTCTCCTCACCGCTCCGATGGTTTTTTCTTGTGGCAGCGCTAACTAGTCTCAGCTTCCATTCAATGTTGGATGGCAGGACCTGAAGGACCTGTTTCGGCAAGCAGGTGAGTGATGTATTGGCGTTCGAAATGTTTTCTCCTTTACTCCGCTGATCTTATTAGCCCGTGCCGGTAGTGTCATTCGTGCCGACGTCCACAGCGGACCAGATGGTCGCCCAAAGGGCTCCGGCATTGTTGTTTTTGAAAATCCTGACGACGCTCGGACTGCCATTCAGCAGTTTAATGGATACGATTGGCAAGGCCGGATGCTAGAGGTTCGTGAAGACCGTTATGCCGGCGCCGGGGGGATGGGTTTCTCGGGTCGCGGGGGCTACGCGGGTGGCATGAGAGGAGGATTTGGCGGAGGTTTCGGACGCGGAGGCTATGGTGGCGGTCGTGGCGGATTCGGCATGGGCGGTCGTGGTGGCTTTGCTGGAGGTTCAGCCTTGGAACCTTCAGCTGCTGCCGCGATCCCCCCAAACCCCTTTACTGATGGTGCCACAGCTGGTTCTGAAAAGAGCGAGATAATCTATGTCCGTAACGTGAGTGGTCTCAATTCCTTGGAACTTGAAAACTTCTGGCCTTCAAATTTCTAACTCTTCAATTAGTTACCTTGGTCAACGAGTAATGAAGATCTTGTAGATCTATTCATTACCATTGGCAAAGTGGAACAGGCCGAGATTCAGTATGAGCCCGGTGGTCGGTCCAGGGGAACCGGTGTCGTCCGATTTGATACCGCCGATACCGCCGAGACCGCTATTGCAAAATTTCAAGGCTACCAATATGGCGGCCGTCCCCTGAACCTCAGCTTTGTCAGATACATCCATCAGGTTGGCGGTGACAGCATGGATACTGATACTCATGCCGGTCTTACTCAGGACCAGATCATGTAGTTGCTGACCGATGGGCTATTATGTTTTCGCTTTGGGGTCTCCGCACTTCTGCCGTACACAGTCTGGCTATCGAGGCAGTGGCGGCCACCATATCTATCAGATATTTGCCTTCTCGGTGGTCATTATGTTATTGTTGTTTATTATTTGTGCTTGATACTTATTCCCATTTATTCTCGGTGCAATGCCACTAGAACAATAACTGTTGAATTGGATGAAGTTGTGACATGAGTCTTTACTGGGGCCTGTTCTTGTGGTAGTTGTGTTATTTACTTGATTAACACGAAAGATGATGGCGGCACTTGAATGGAAAGAGATTGCATGTGTAGCTGGATTATACTTGACCCTACGGAAAATTGTTTTTGTGGTGTAGTCTTGAGATTGGCGTGGTCATTTGTTCCTATACGGCATGCAATTGTTCACAATGAATGCGTCAGTAAATTTTCTCCTCCTGCTGCGGTACGTCGATCAACGCGAAGTCCAGAGTGGGTCTACAGGTAGTACAGACCGATGGACCCTGCGATATTTTGACCCACGCAAAAGTTGCTCATGTCTTCATGGCGAGTTTCACATTCGTGTGCTCCATAATCAATAACATGCTGCTCTATGCTGGAGGAATATATTATACGTCAACGCAAAGGTTCAGAGCCAGACAATCGCCTCGCAATATAAGTTTGCTTATGGGGCCGTTAAATACGTTTTTAGGTTGTTTGACCTGAGGCATGCGCGATGAATCGAGCAGGAGTGACAGCTCTATCCGCCACCTCGCAAGTATTTGGACCAGTTGTTATAATGATAGAAAAGTTTTTTTTACTATTGACAACTCTATCATTAAGAATGTATTTCGTTGCCGCTTGTGTAGTATTGATAAAATTCGCGGTGCCATTTTGGCACTACGCAATCGCGGCACGACGTGTATTCAAGCGTTATTACACCGCCTTCTTCTTCTTCGCCCTCGATTTCTTCTTGCTGCGATCCCTTGGCTTAAGCGCGGCCATTCCTGATTTGCAAATATCGGCATAGCGAATGTAAAAATTATCAATGTCGTTGGGTTGAACAATCGTTGACATTTTGACCTTCGGATCTCTTGCTCTTTCTGACTTGCCATTCGTTGCTCTTATGATCAGAGGCATTAAAGCTTGATCATCCTCATGAGTCGGCGATTCATATTCCTCATTCACGCTCACTTGATTTCTGAAAGAGACTGCGTGTCGATTAGTGCTGCCCAATCTCTTGCTGACTAAAAAAGCAAACCGAGGATATCTCCCACGCTGAGACAAGATGCACCGCTCACTGGAAAGATTTATTGACAGCAACGGGATGTGATGTTACATACATCGTTTTTGAGTAAGATAAATGGCACCATGATCAGCACCTTTTCTCCGGTCGAAAAGCTGTGCAAGTCTATCAAAAAACTTGGCAATGGGCAGTTTAGTATAATACAGGATCACGGTAGCCCTCATCTTCAAAGATTGTGCAAGGTGCTTCAACGCCGCTGGAACTGACCTCGTCTTGACTTAAATGGCCTGCGCTCATTGTGGTGAAATGCAATGCACTGCCGTGCGTTTATCGCCTGTGTCCAAACTTCTTTTCTTCCGCTTAAAAATGGTCTTCTGCGTAGCTGTGTTGACCGAGGTTATTTTGTAGAGGGGCAAAGTTGGGTTGTTAGCTGACTGTAGGTGAATATGTAATATGTCGAAACAGCAATTGCGCGCCCCACTTCTTTTTTACTTTTTTGGTTCTCCACGACAACTCCTGCTTATCCTCTACTTATCTTCTTTTTAAACCTCGACGCAAATTCGCAAAAACCTTCGGGAGACCTCTGCGCCTGTACAACAATTTCGTATCTGAATTCCAACCAAATCTCCGGTTATCAGCCTGCGGAATACAAGCACTAGCGTTTCGAACAGCTACTCATCTGGCGTTATATACATCGGTCGGTGGGACATGAAATCAACAAGATCCTGAAATGCCTCATATTTCTGTCGCAGAGCTTCAGCAAAAGGTTTATAAGCGCATAGGTGTTTCGTCTACTGCAACCAAACAAGCCGCACCATTCAAGTCTCACAAAATCTCAGGCCAAGCTCGACAGCCGCCGCGAAAAGAGTTACGCAAACAACAAAGGGCAAACAAAAAACGCCAGAGACATTCAAAGCAGCACGACGATGGAGAAATAAAACGACAATTGACCACAGAACCTCGAATTCTTAATGAAGACTTGCCATCAGAAGGGTGTGAATTATTTTCGAGCTCTGGTGATGGGGCGCAAGACCTAGACTCGGACGAATCTGGCGCAGAACTGGCCGTCAAGGATGGAACAAGTGAATCAGAGACGTTTCCATCATTATGCAAACCGACGGAACATAGAAAACATGGAATAGACGAGCGAGGGACACCTAAGATACTTTTGAAGCAGCTCGCGCAAGATGATGCCGAAATTCAAAAGTTTGAGAAGAAGCTCGGCATAAAAAGAGGCCGCCAATCTCTGCCTCGAGCATTCATAAACGATGGACTTGATGAACTTCTGGAAGGGACATTGGAAGGTGACATCACTGACCAAGTCAACCAAGGAGGGCAAAAAGCTGCCTATGACAGCTGGTTGTCTTCTAAACGGAGGAAACTTGGTTCCCTACCAGAAACCTCATTTGAATCTGATCCTAGCTCAAATGTGTTTGTCGGCTCTGGCCGCAAATCTAAACAGCCTGACGGCGCACAGACACCCGAGATTAAATGGTACGATCATGAATCATGCCCAGAGCAACATATCGCCTACGATGGGGTTCAGCGTGAGGATTTTGACAGCTCGACCGAAAACGAGGACCAGGCCCTTCGATCTGACCACAATTCAAATACACTCATAAGTCCCTCATTACTGGCACAGACGAGAGAAAATCCGTATGTCGCGCCATCAAATGGAGCCAGTCGAGCAAAATATGTCCCACCTTCAAGGAGAAAACAGGAGGAAGAGGATGAAGAAGATGAAGAAGGAGCGCAAAGCAGGGTCCAAATTCAGAAGAGGCTTCGAGGTGTTATCAACCGCTTGAGTGATGGCAATTTCATTTCCCTCGCTCAAAGCGTTGAATCGATTTATCAGTCCAATGCACGTGGAAAAGTTACCGAGGTCCTCACTGACACCATTCTCGCCCAAATACGGAAGCCGGAAACCCTCAGTGATCAGTTTTTTGTTCTCATTGGAGGTTTCTCCGCAGCAATATACAGAATCAAGGGTTCTAGTTTTGGATCTCACTTGGTGAAACAACTAGTGAAAGAATTCAGCGAGCAATATGCCTACGCTTCGGACCATGCCGTCACTCATTTAGGCATCAGAAAGGAACCTTCAAACATTCTTACCTTTTTGACCCAACTTTATGTTTTCGAAGTTCTCGGCTGTGGTATCATCTTTGATTACTTGGAGAAACTGCTAGACGAACTCTCTGAGCTAAATGTGGAGCTTCTTCTCCGAGTGTGCCGAATGGCCGGTAAGCTATTGCGGAGAGATGATCCTGAAGCCCTGAAGCATGTCTCGGATGTTCTAAATGCGGCTGTTTCCAAAGTTGGTTATGCAAATATCTCAGTACGGACCAAGTTCATGACCGAGACAATCCAAGATTTGAAAAACAGCAAGGCCAAGGGTAAAGGTTTAGATTCTGCTATTGTTTCCGAGCACGTAATTCGCATGAAGAAGCGCCTTGGGGAGCTTAAATCCCAAAAACAACGATTGGAAGGAGTAATTCCGATGGGTATACGCCTTACAGATATGGAAGATATCGGCAGACAGGGAAAATGGTGGCTAGTTGGGGCCAGTGTTCCCGAGTATCGGGGTACGACAAGACGGGTTCTTGATCAAGCGAAGACTACGCCCAAAGAGACCACAAATGAGGAGGAGGACATGGACTTTGTGCTGCCAGACTTCCTGGAGAAGGCCAAGGCGCAAGGCCTCAACACGCCTTCACAGACTGCTATCTTCACTGCCATCATGTCTGCAATCGACTATGAACACGCATATCGTCAATTTGCAGATTTGAAATTGAGACGGGACGAACAACTGGACATCACGAGAGTTTTGGTTCAGTGCGTTGGGAGCGAGCTTCATTATAACGAATATTATGCATTGGTAGGATCCCAGGCTTGCACAAATAGCAGAGTCAGGTTCTCATTTCAGGATCGATTGTGGGCCATGTTTCGAGGACTTGGCGAATCTTTGTTCGGGGCTGAAGCCGAGGAAGAAGAGACCATGGACGGACAAAGGTTAAAAAATGACCGACGATTAAAGAATATTGCTCAGTTCTACGCGTCCCTCGTGGGCGACGGATGTCTAAGCATTACTATTCTCAAGCCGTTGCAGCTTCCAAAGATAAACCCGTGGTCGTCAATTTTTGTCGAGTGGTTCATTCTTAGCCTTCTGCGAGGCTGTCGAGGTAGGAAGTCGGGCAGAGGCGATAATAAAGTGAAGCGTATATTCGGTCCAGCAACGGAAATACCTACTCTAGCCGCAGGCTTACACTGGTATTTAAGAAAGAGGATTCGTCATGCAACGAGTATTGGGAAGAGAGAAGCAAAGAGTATTCAAGATGTGATGGACGAGGCTCAGCTCGCTGTTCACATTATACCCTCGAAAGATTTAATAACATAATTACTTAAGTGTATATTATTATGTAAGATAAATTAGTGCGTTTCATTTAGAAGAAAAATATAGGTTAAATAGTATAGCATAAAACTAGAAAGTATCATAATCCCTATATAGCTTTATTGTTAATAAAAGAACTCATTATAGCTAGAACGTTACACTATATGATATATCCCCTTGGTGCCCATAAGGCTACACTTATATACCGCCTGTGTCTAATTAGATGCCTATTTAAAGACTTCTAAGTACCTAGAATATACTATAAATAATATAACGTTATATATACTATAATATACTTTACTACTTATATTTTATATAATTTAGTATATATATAAGGTACCTATAATGTATGCATTCTTATTAGATAATAAAGAGGGGAGGTATAAAAATGTAGCCTTCTAGGCACTAAGGGGATAGTATAGTTTGCTAATACTAGAAATAGTTATATTATTATACATCCTCCTTACATTATAGCTATAATATAGTGTATACTAGAATGTAATTAAAATTAATAACACTATTAATATGTTAGTAAAAAAGTGGCCTTTTTACAATAATATATTTTTACAGCTAATGGATTTAACTCTAGTTTTTTAAGACTGATTTTTATTATCGTTTTTATTTTTACTTATTTAGTAACTAAATTTCTTATACCTGCCTAAGTCATAACTTGCTAAACGCCAGACATAAGTTGTTAGCTTTTATGTAATAAGTATAGAGCTTTATAAGGTTATAAAATAAGAAATATATAAGTTATAGTTAGGTTATTAAGTATGTATAGAGTTTAAGTTATTTTCTTCTATTAAATTATAGAAATTCTCTTTATAATAAGGAATCTAGCAGTTTATTTTACTCGTAACATATATATATATAGAAATTTTTTTAAGCATTTAATGTGTATAACATTACTATTTCTATTCATTATTTTATATAATAAAACCTCTTGCTGTTACGGACTAGCCTAGAGGCAACTATAATCTAGCGTTAATAGTGTTATTATTATTCTTAATAAGGAAAAGAAAACATAGTTATATATAACCTTACTCTACTTATATATATATAGGTATTACTTAGGCCTATGCTCTATAGGGGGGTGTGTGTATAGTAACTCTAGGTAATTCTAAATATTTTCTATATAACCTAAGTACCTTTTATTATATACTAAATATTAAAATAATTATTATATAGCTAATTTAGCTATAAATAATTTATAATTATATTTCTAAATAGTATAATATACTATATATTAATTAGTATAATTAATATTTTATATACTAACTATTTATACTAAAAACTATAGAAATATAGTAAAGTATTATATTAGTAAGCTTTAATAAAAGCTTATTATTAAAATTCTTTTAAACTATAATAATAGTAGTTTTAAGCTTTAAAAATAGGTTTATATTATTTACTATATACTATAAGTAAGAATAGTATTTATATATTTTTTATTTAAGTAATTTCTAAAGATTCTTAATAGGGTTAAAATTAAGTAAATATAATAATTACTTTATTAAACTAATTTTATATTTTATAGCCTAATTATATAGCTAATTTTATACTAAATAATTTATTTAAATAAAAGTATTATTTTATATAAAGGTATTACTAAGCTATAGAATTATAGGTAATTTAAACTATAAGTTTTTAAAAATTATATATTTAATTATACTATTAAATAAAGAATTAGGGTCTTTAAGTAATATATATAATAAAGTATAATTATAAGCACTAAAGATAGCTTAAAATATTAAGCTTTTACCTTTTTTATTAGGCTTTATTTATACTTTATTATAATTAAGTCTTTAGTTTTAATTTTAATTAGCTATTATATAGTTATAAATTAAAAAAGGTATATTAAATATAGGTTATTTTATACTAGCTATATAAAACACTACTTTAGCTTTAATTTATTAATAGTTATAATAAAAACCTTATTAAAAAAATACTTTTTATTACTATATAATTAACTATTAAAAATATATTTATATAAATTTTAGCTATTAAAATATATATTTTATAGTTAGTTTAAGCTATTAAAGTATATACTTATACTATATTCCTTAAGATTTAAGCTATATTATTAGTATAAATATAGTATATATTATATTAGCTTATTAAAAAAGTACTTTATTTTAAATAAAAAGGTTAAAGCTAATAATTTATATAATAATTTATTTATTTTAATTTAAAAGCTTTAATAGCTATTTAAAGTATAATAAATCTTATTTTTTAATTTAATATATATAATATTATATAATATTAATTATATTACTAAGTAAAATACTTTTTTATTTAATAATATATTAGATTTTTACCTTATTAATATATATTAAATAAATTCTCTTTTTTTTATAGACTTTAGTTTTTTTTTTAAGTAACTTTAGGTATAGTTAGTTAAGATATTTTATTTTAAAGAGAGTGTATTATTTTTATTATATAATGTATTAATAGGTAAGTATATAACTTTTTACGAAAATGTTTGGAATTACTTACGACCCACTGTATATATACACACCTAATGCCTACCCACCCTCTTCTATAATCCGAGCCTGTAGCTCGAATCCATCACGCTTGCATTATATTACATTAAAACTTTTGCTTTACCTTAAAGATAGCTATGCTTTATTTTATACTCTACCTAGTTAATATCTAAGAAGTCTATAGATAATAGCATTAGCTATAATTTTATTTTTTCTAATAAAGTATAATAAAAAGCTAGAAGGCCCCAGAACTAAGGGACTGAATTAAGGGGTGTAAAAAAACAGTTAATAATATACAGGGAGTTGGGAAGGCACTTCTTGTCTCTATGACTAATTTTTACACATTAAGCGCATTTCTAGAAATATTAAAGTCACGATATTCGGACACGGTTGGAAATCATCGTCGTGGGACTGGGTATATCAAATTTAGTGTGGTGGCGACTCGCTCGGAATATCATTATTTCACTGTCTGTGCATTCCTATTGTACCTACAGCACTGAGGACCAAGGCTCTGTCACTGAGCAGTAACCCCAAAGGCCCCATGTGAGAGCACGTTGTTTCTCCTGTCATAGGAGCATTAAGCCCGTCTAGTTGCTGAACGCCTTCATAGTTGACGAAGAAAACAAAAAAAAAGGTCCCAAACCCAGCTGCCGCTCCGGACCTATATCAGACACCAGGTCCTGCAGTATTGTTGTATCTCTTTGGAAGCTTCATCGCAGCATTTGCCTAAGTCATCTGATTGCGAATGTGTCACAGATAACCATGCTCTTGTGTGTCCAAGGAAGAAATTAAGTTCAAAGAACTTCCCAAACGTCCTCTGCTGCATGACAAAACTTGCTACACGCAACACTCGCCGAGAGAGAGTAGTTGCTAATAGAAATCTTCTCATCCACAATTGAGTCGGCAAAAGTATCGGCACCTTTTGCCATAGCTCCAACAAAAACGCATATGCTTTCTTTCGGTTGAAGCGTCTCCATGAATTCACGGACACGAACAAGAGGAGCCTCAAAACTGAGTGTTACTTTGCGACAATTCGGCGGCAGATGATCTGTGATAGGGTTCTGTATGACACGAAGCAGTTTCTCGTTTGAATTTGTTGACCGAATGGACAAACGATGGAGCAATTGGACCATAAGGCCGGCGAATCTCTTGAACGTCCTTGGAATTCGCACAGAGGGTGAAACTTCGATCAAGACACCCTTCGCAGTGTGAATATATATCTGCAATTTTCCAGCTTTGTTGATGGGCGAGTCCAGTAATGTCAATAAACACTGCCATCCATAGTCAGTAAAATTACATTACAGATTCTGATTAAGTAGAAAAAAGTGACCTGATGTGTTATATCTGGACGGGCATCGCTAATGTCCCGATTCATCTTGCGCATGACGCCAATATGTTCATCGCTGTTAAGCAGTGAGTATTTATCCTCACGATGGAGACCTGCTCTGCTTCCCCCGCCATGTGACGCCTTATATGTCTCCAAACTGGCATTTGAAAGAACCACAATTAATCGCTGGGAGTCTTTATCGGTTAGCGAAATAGGCGCATGTTGCTCGGCCACGAGCTGAGGCAAGGCTGGAGGAGGAAGAGACTGCGTTCCTGCTTTCCCATCACACAAAAGTTTTTGTCAGCCATTTATTCAAAGCCAGTTGAAGCATCAGCGAGACGCAAGCTAAGTATCCGGGATGGTGGTGAAAATAATTGTGTCATACGGGGTCTTTTGGCGCCAGTTCGGCGATCTGGTGATGACATAATGTGCCTTTCGGTGATTGTATGTTGATTTAGGTGCTCCCCCACGCCTCGGGCGCCGTCTTCTAGTTATGTTTGCCAATGAAATTCTCGGAATTGACTGCCTCGATGCGTAAAAAAAGGAAAAAAAAAATACAAAAAAAAAAAGAAATACTCGGATCTTGTATGCGTCCTGTTGAGAATGCTTGCGAGGTGCCCCCACATTATCGGCTGAAACCTCTTTTGACATGACTAAATTACTCCGCAGCCATATTTCTATTGGTTGAGCCACTTAATTTGATGGCAAAAAAGTAAACAAGGCAAGCGGTGAGCACCTGTCTCTCATTGACATTGGAGAGCGAACATTTGGCATAACCTTCTACTTGCAGGATTTCAATCTCGAAGTGCGAAGAAGCGTAGTCTCGCGACTATCTTTAGTCGAAAAACGTTTCTCTTGATCTTCTTTTGCTGTCGTTATTCTACATCCTTCATCAAGAGCAAGCATGTCTTCGCAAGTTGCGAAGGCGGCTCGACGCGTAACCCATGAACTTCATGGTGTTGTAGTTTCTGCAGGATTAATGCAACGAACCGTCAAAGTTCGAGTTGGTGGGCAGAAGTGGAACAAGGTGGTTCACAAGGTGAGTGAACGCCTGCAGATGACGCGTACTGGAAGCGCAGAAGTATCGTCTTTTGTCGTAGTCTTGAGAGTTATGTCGACTGACAGTCTTTACTTAACAGTGGTTCCCTGAACCCAAGCACCATTTAGTTCACGATCCAAATTCTTCATTACGGACCGGCGATGTGGTTTCTATCGTACCCGGTTGGCCAACATCACGACGTAAGCGACATGTTGTGAAACATATTATTGCGCCGTTCGGCAGTTCTATCGACGAGAGACCTCCGGTTCCAACCCTGGAGGAACGGATAGCGGATAGAGAGGCAAAAAAGGCTATCAAGGAAGCACGTAGGGCATCCAAGCGGGTAGGGGACGATGCAACAGTTGCTTCAGCAATAAAGAAGACTCAATGACCAAAACTCGGGACCTGGGCGTCAAAATTTGTGTAAGGAAGATCGTTATTCAAGTCAGCATGGCGACGCGGGTCTCCTTTTCTGGACACGGCAGAATTTGATTGCGGCTTGTTGTGGTTACCCCTATGTGCAAGCTCAGTTCTGCGTGTTGATGCAACAGAAAGGTCGTGATATTTAGAGCAAAGGCAGTATACTATGCTCGAGATCAGAATGTGCATAGCCAATTCTCAGCATAGGAAAGAACCTAAAATTTATAACAGGCTGCATTTGAGCGATGTCACACTGATTGCTGATTCTCAAGTAGCGACTTATGTTCTGTTTGAATTGAAAAAGAGAAACGAGAGGTTTTACATCCCAAGTGTGCATCTCAATGATGAGATATCTAACCTGCTCGTTCCCCGAATTCTTCAGCCCAATCCTCATATTCTTTCAGGCCAGCTCTACCCACACTCGGCCGGATAGTGCCCAAACTAGCCTCAAAGTCACAGAGGAGAATGGGGCGAATATCGTCCATAGTCATATGAAGCAATGCTTCACCTAGTGATCGTAGCGGCCCCATGGCAGCATCCTTGGCTAAAGCCGTAATATCGGAGCCTGAAAATCCTATAAGATATTAAGACCACGTGTTAGGTCGCCGTTGAGTGTAAACGAATATAATGTGCCTTATGACGGTGCCTCACCGTCGGTCAATCCAACCAATTTTTCAATGTCCGTCGCCGATAGACCATGTTTCTGCTCCCCTAGCAGGTTTCGCAGCTGAATTGCTCTCGTTTGCGGCTCAGGTAGGGGGATATATTGTCGTCGAACAAATCTTCGTCGTGCTGCTTCATCGATTGCCCAGGGTAAATTAGTCGCCGCAAGCACCAAAACCCTGTTGGCATCGCCTTTCTCTTTATCTATATCTGTAACCTCTCTCCCTGCAGCTGCTCGTTGTAAATTACTCCACTGGATCAAGAATTCTGTCTTGATTCTTCTTGTGGCCTCGTGTTCTCCTGAGCCAGATCGCTGAGAGAGTAGGGAATCGATCTCATCGACAAATATGATACTTGGTGCTAGCAATCGAGCTAAGCCAAAAAGAGCCCTGACTAGCTTTTCCGATTCTCCTAAATACTTACTGGTCAAGCTGCTTGCTGAGATCGAGAAGAATGTAGACTTTGATTCAGTAGCGACGGCCCGTGCCAACATCGTCTTACCAGTGCCGGGAGGCCCGAACAGTAGCATTCCCCTGGCTGGCTCACGCAGTCCCATGAACAAGTCTGGACGTAAGAAAGGATATACGACAGTTTCTCTGAGTGCATTTTTGGCAATTTCTAGACCAGCAATGTCACTCCAGTGAACCTCATCTCCTTGCACAACGATGTCGTTTAAAATTTGTCTTGCAGCTCCTTCGTCAATCCCCGAGGGTAAGTTTTCCAGAATAGATGCCTTCGTGACTTTCCACGCCACAGAAGCCGAATCGGCATTAGAAATTCCTTCATCAGCTGGCTGACATGGCGATTCTGACCCCTGGCCAGACTTCATTCCGTGACGTTTGGGTCTCGCTGACTGCGGTCTGGAAGTGCTGACAAATGATGCTTTCTCGCATTCACTCGAAGATGTTTGTCTTGGCGACCGCTTTTGACGACCTTGACAGGCGTGATCGTCTGACGCCTCAAGAGTAGTTATTTTGGACACAGGCTGAAGCTTCTTAGTAGGATGCCTTGCTATCACTTTCCGCTTCGTAAAACCATCTGAGAAATGTTTTGCTACCGCCATATCTACCGACTCATCTGCAAGCGCAAAGTTACCGGACCTATTATCTCGGGTCATTCTCGAAACCGATCCAGAAGTTAAACTGCGGCCGGAATAGGCATGATCAAGCCTGCCCGAATGTGGATCAATTGGAGCTGTGTCTTGAGAGCTGGACGGATTCAATGCACTAGAAGCTGCGGAAACAGACAGTTGGGAGGTCTTTTGCAGCAAAAATTCTTCCGTGGTTCGGATCGGAGCATGTAGAACTGACCCGACGTCGCAAGATTCTGTATCTCGTGAGGCAACTAGGCGTCGAGAGTGGCTGTCCCATTGTATGGGAGACGATGCAAGCCGCAGCTTTTCTGGTGTCTGCCGTGAGGCCGGCTTGGAAGGAGTCGCGCTTCCGTTCGAAGACGACGCTTTCAGTTCACGGCCCGGCGTTCCTAACGAACTCCAAGCTAACGTTGCCGCTTTACTCGATCCCTCAGCTGATGGCTGTGATGACTTTTGGGCTGGCCTATTCGGCTTCTCTGTGTATTTGCTGTTGCGTAAAGTTTTTCGCAGTATGTGTTTCTCAGGGCTTGCAGAACGCAAGGTCTTTTCGGCACGTAGTAGCTGATTTGGTGACTGTGATCGTGACTTTGCTTTCGATGCCGAAGTAATCTCCAATTTGTTGCTACTATCACTTGGAGAGGGAGGTGTTGCATGGACTGACGAGGCTCGAATAGGCAGACGTGGTCGAGGAGGCGCTGCTGGGCGTGATAATTCCGAGTAAGTTACTGCCGGAATGGTGCCTTGCCCTATAGAGCCCTTCAGTTGGTCATCCTGGTGATCCACGTCATGTATCGGGGACTTCGAAGTATTTGGAGCGGATTTGTAGACTGAGTCGTCTTTCCGAGAGACACGAAGAGCTTCCAGGAGATCGATCCTCTCTTTGCATTGAAACTCGAGCTGTTTTAGAGCTTCAACCAGTGCCCTTTCTGTATCAGTTTGGGGCCCATAGCCTGGAGGGGCCTTGGTAGCCCTGTGCTCGTATATTTGCTCCAGGGCATGCTTCCAATGTCGCGACGCCTCCGTCTCATCACCCTGGCGGATAGTCATGTCATAGTTAGTCTTGTAAAATCTGACTTGGTGAGTAAACAGAGTGGCGAATCTTACTTGGCTCTCATAGTAAACTGCCGTGGAGCAACTCAAATAGCTGTCATCGTAGGTCTTTTGTAGGGCTGTAAAGACTTTATTTCTCAACATTGTGATGAGCACTCGGCGCAGGAGGCTGTGATTGATTTTTTATCGTCCTCTCCGCGATAGATTGTGCTTCGCCATGAATAAATTAATTGATTCAGGAAGACTTATATCGAAGACAATGTTGCAATGTGCTTCAGGGCTCAGCGATTCTTCTGCATTGCGCGAGCCTGTGCAGAAAGAAGTACGCCACTACTTAGTGCTGAGCGGACGGGGCACTGCTAGGATGAATGCGGCCAATGACGTAAGAAAGAGTGGGCAGGCACGACGACCTAGCACATCCCTTTGAGTGCGCGAAGGCGCCAACCAGGTCACTGCAGGGATTATAGACTAATTATATTGCCACTAGCTTAATAGTACTTAATTTTATATAGGAACTATACTATAATAAAAGTCCTAATAATTTCCCTTATTATAAATTACTATATTATATACATTATAGCTATAATAGGTCCCTTATAGGTATATATTAGCTATACTATAAGCCTTATCTAAAGGGCTTTTTTACTACTAACTCTATAATTAAGCCTACCTAGCTCTAAGGCCTTTATAAGTAAGGTAAGGGGACTAAGACTTTATATACTAAATTAATTTATACTAGCCTCTTTTAATAAAAATATTATTAGCTTAAAACCTTTGCTTTATAAGGGCTAGCTTATTAAAAGCCTTAAAGATTTTATAATAAAGGTATAATTACTATATAACTTAATTTATATAGCTTTTTTATATTAGCTAGCTATAGTATTAAAGTAAGAAGCTATTTATAAAAGCTACTAAAAGAAGGAATTTCTATACTAATAACTATTAATTTTCTTTATAAGCTTAATATAAAAAGCTTTTAAAAGCTTATAGCTAACTACTAATATTAATACCTTTTATAAAGCTATTATAATTAATAGTAGTAAATAGCTAGTTTAATTCTTTTACTAGCTTATTATTAAATTCTTACTATATTAAGTATGCTTAAGGCTTTATTATTATTAAGTATTATTTAAAGACTTTAATAAATTTATTACCTTTATAAACTATAGAAATTAATAATATAAATATATTATCTTTCTATATAATATTATTAATCTAAAGTATTAAAGATTTATATTAGTATATAAATTATATATATAAAGGGATTAGAGAAGCTTTTACCTAACTATTATAGCTAGAAATAGTATATATATAGCTATAAAGCTACTAAATTTCTTACTTATTATTCTTTTTTATATTAATAAATAACCTTAGTATATTATTATTAATATAAGCTATATTAATAGCTTTATAGCATAGCTATTAAAAAGTAATAAAGAGGTTTTTTATAGAGAAAAGGTTATTAATAATAATATAATAATTTACTTATAGTAGCTATTTTACTAGGGTAATAATAATACTTTATATTAGGTTTAATTTTAACTACTTAGAAGTAACCTTCTTTAAACTCTTAAGTAAGTAATTATAAATATAAGGCTTATAGCTAAATTTATACTTAAAAAAGTATATTATTTACTATAGAAAGTAGCCGTTTTACCTTAATATCTATATTTTAAAGCCTATTAGCATTAGTTTTATTTTAATTATTATAGTATTATAAAACTTACCTATATATAGTATAATTCCCTTATTAATTACTATAAAAAGACTAGGTCTTTAAAGCTTAGTTAATGCTTATTATATAATTTAAAACTATTATAAAACTATAAAAAAATTATATAAAATTAAGAAGCTAAATAACCCTTATAGCTAGAGCTAAATATAGCATTAAAGCTAATAAAAGTAGTTAAAAGTTATAAATTAAAAAAAAGAATATAGTAAGTAAAGATCCTTTAATAGTTTAGCTTTTTAATATTTTCTAAAGCTTATTTCTATATAAATTTCTATATAAATTAGGATTCTAAGCTAAAGGTAGACTTTTTTAATAATAATTAGCCTTTATTTCTACCTTTATAAATATTTTTATATTAGCTAAATAACTTATAAAGCTTTATTTATATATTTAACTTATTATTATACTAAGGAAATAAGTATAAATTCCTAGAAAAGTAATAAAGGTATTAATAAAAGCTATATAATATAAAGCTTATAAGCTTATAGCTAAAGAGGTTAGAATTTATTAGCTTCCCTTATAGAATTATAAAAAGGTTAAAAAGTAGCTATATTAGGTAGCTATTCTTAAAAGCAGTGCTTATTAATATAAACTAAAAGCTTTAGGTTAAAAAGGTTCTTTAAAATATTACTTTTATTCTCTTTAGAAAATATTATAAAAGATTTATATAATAAATGCTATAGTATGGATTTTAGTAAGCTAAAGAGCAGTATTAAAAGTATCTATTATATAACTTAGGGATGTGGGGCCCGTGACCTAGTTAGCGCCTTTGTGCACTCAAAGGGATATGTACATTGCTTTTAATCGTGCCATTGCAAAAGGGGAGTGCACACTCCTATAGTGCGCTGCGGGTTTTCCTCTATATATATAACACTTTTCTACCTATTAGCATATCCCTATAAAAAGAGATATAATGATAATAAAAAGCACTAGTGTAAATAATTCTAATAATTATTACTAATAATAAGAAATTGTTTTACTTATATTTATATCTTATTATAAAGAACTAAGGTATAGCTAGAGTATAGTTATATACTACTAAGAATATTAGCTTTAAAAGAAAAAGTAATTATAAAGTTCTTAAAATATAAAGTATAATAAATCTAATTTCTTTACTTACTTATAATAGCTCTTAAAAAGCTACTATATATATAAGGAAATCTTAAAAAAGTAAGCTTTAGTTAATATACTAGTTATTATTTATTTTTACCTAGTGTAATGGACGGAGTATTGCAATACAATACAAAATGTATTGTATTTTTGTATTGTATTTGTATTGTATTTAAATGCAATACAAAATACAATAAAAAAAAATACAATATATCCCTAATTTTTAAATATAAAATACAATATAAATACAATATATAGCTAATAAAATATAATATGATAATGATAATGATTGTATTACGCTAGCAGCCTTTGCAATTTATGCTAAGCTGTATCTAGAACCTCTGCTTCTTAGTGCTTATCTAGTTACAGGAAAACCTTTATTAGGTTACTAATTAGCTATATTATATAATTGCTTATATAATATATTACTAATTAGTAGTTGCCTAATAGGATAAAAAACCTAACTAAATATAAGATTTTTTTCTGCTACTTAGAATCCAAGAACCCTAAGTCCGATTTCCTTCCATATAAAGCCAGTTAAACAATTGTACCTTCGCTACCCTACACCTAAAATTCTCCACTTTTTTGCCCCGCTTTTCTACCTTATATAATACCCGTTAATCCTTAGCAATTACAGCTGCAACCGGCTCTGCACCCAAAGAGCTAGGGGGTACGTTTGCCTATTTATAGCGCGGGAGTGGCTAATCCGCGTTGCTTAGTAAGCTTAGATAAGTGGGGGGACCAGACCCACTTTAATCCTCGCTTACTAAGCTACTAATTAGCTAGAAGAAAAGCCCTCACTTTTTTTCTAGCCAATTAAAGTCCGGTCTTTTCCTTAATACCACCTTACTAAGGAAAAGACCCCCCTGTGCAGGTTTCGAACCTACAACCCCGCATAATTCTTGCTTACGTAAGAAAAGTGTTGGGGTTTTCCACGGCGCTTGACCACTGCGCCACGGGGTAAATATAATATAAATACAATATATAAAAATTTTTAAATATAAATACAATATAAAAATACATTTATATTTTTATATTTATAGTAGCTTATTTATTTATAGTAATTTATAGTATTAGAGTATTATATTATATTATTATTTTATATTATTATTATATTATATTGTATTATATTATACTATACTATACTATACTATACTATACTATATTCTATTATATTCTATTATATTTGTTACGGAAAAAACCAATGCTTGTACCATTGGGTAAAAGGTCTGCTGCAGCCTCAGTTAGAAGCTACAGCGATTACAAGCCCTTATAAGA